>KZ678552.1:0-62807 GCA_003019895.1 Coniella lustricola | reverse complement strand
TTATAAGGCCCGTTGGGTTATTCAGGGCTATAATCAGGTATTAGGTATAGATTATCTAGATACCTTTTCCACAACCTGTCGATCAGAAACTTGGCATATACTGCTAATAATAGCTGTAAATAAAGGCTATAATATAACTCAGTACGATGTGAAAAACGCATTTATTCACGCAGATATCGATACTGATATCTATATGCAATTGCCAACTGGTATATATAATAATAATAATAATAATAATCGCTCATATTTAAAAAACGTTTATTATACCTAAATTAGGTATTAATCTACTATCGCTTAATAAACTAGCGAATAACTCGATTAGAACTATACTCGATAATAATACGATCGCCTTATATACGAAGAATAGTAATTAATTAATAACTAAAGGAATAACTAATAACGGACTATATACTATACAAGTTCGTATTATACTACCTTTTAATAAAATATCTATTCTTTCTACCTCTTTAAATAAGAATAATAATAATAATAATAATATAAAGCTTTGGTATATATATTTAGGGCATATAGGGCTGCCAGCGTTATTAAAGTTTCTTTATAATTATAATATACTTTATAATAATAAAGAAATCGAAGACTTTAACAAGATACCCTGTAATATATGCTTAAAGGCTAAGTTCACGGCTAATATAAATCGAATATTAGAGAATAATTAATTTATATTCGATATAAACGAACGTATATACTCCAATATCGGTAAGCCTATAAATCCAGCTACTTATAATAACTATAAGTATTATATTACGTTCTTAGATAAAAGAAGCCGCTATTTATCCATATATCTATTAAAATATAAAAGCGAAGCTTTAGAAGTATTTAAAGACTTCATTAATAGAAATAATAATAATAATAATAATAATAATAATAATAATAATAATAATAATAATAATAATAATAATAATAATAATAATAATAATAATAATAATAATAATAATAATAATAATAATAATAATAATAATAATAATAATAATAATAAAAGGATAAAAGAATTCTTTATATATAACGGCGGCGAATATATAAATAATAACTTCTATAGTTATTAAAGCAACGCTAGAATAACGCATAAATCAACACCACCGTATATAAAAGAGCCAAACTGTTGAAGGGTACACTATATATAATATATAGTAATAGGATCGAGGGGATAAAAGAATAAATAAGAGGGTTGATAGTTATTATATTATTTGCTGAAGTGCTTAGAGTGCTTAGCTTCTGAGGCTTGCTTCCTTCTTCTATCTATCGTTAGGTGGAAGGAATAGCTATACTTATAGTTTTTCAACTGTTATATTCTCGAGTCTTTCGTTATAGTTGATTTCTAATCCGTATTAATAATATATCTCTTAATTATAGTAAAGGATAATAAATTCTTCCAAGTAGCGGTAATTACGCAGCCTCTTACGTGGCCTTTGCAGATCAGGTGGCAATGTTTTATATACTCTTTACAGATCCGTGCCTTTTATAAATTAGAATAAATCTAAGCTTATTATAGCCTTTATAATTATATAATCAGCCCTTTATAATATTACTATTATTAATATATTATCTTATATTTTATAAGGCTTTTATAGTATTTGTAGTATAATAGTTTTTAGTAGATAAAATCTACTTTTCCTTGGGCCTTAAAATAATATTATATTAATTACTGCTTAGTTATACTAAGTTAAGAGCGCGAATATAATATTAATATACTTTATTTTTCTATTTATCGTAAGACGGAATAAATAACTATACTTATAGTTTTTCAATTATTATATTTTCGAATGTTTTTTTATAATTAATTTTAAACCGTATAAGTAATATATTCTTTAATTATAATAAGAAATAATACATTTTATTCTAGTACTAACGTTTTTTCTCTTTAGAAATTCGAATTATTCTACGTATCTTCTATAAATTAAAATATCTTTTATATATCTTTTATATATCTTTTATATATCTTTTATATATCTTTTATATATCTTTTATATATCTTTTATAAATACTAGTATGTTATAATTTTTATTTTTTCGTAATTAGTCTTTTATATATAAAACTTATATTAGTATAATATAAGCTATATTTATTATTTAAACTATTAATATATAAAGAATAAGAATTTAATATTTTAATATAGTTTTTTTATAATCTTTAGATTCTTTTTAAGTTTATTATATCGATAAGTTATATAAGTAATAATAATATTTAATATAAAAATAATATACTTTTTACTTATTAATATATTAATTATTAAAACTTTTTATATTTAAAATATTAATAAATATTATTATAACTTGTAAATCTTTTATATTAAAAAGCTTTCTCTTTTCAAAGATATAAAATTCAATTTTAATTGATATGGAGAAGTTGATATATAATAATAAGTATTATACTTTAATTAAGTTGTTTAAGCTATGGTACCTTCAACTCGTCCGTGTATCGTACCGTTCAGAGCGGGCTCGCCGGTAGCGTTATCTTTTTGCCACTCTTGAGGAGTCTGGCATTTTGCGGTCCAGGCATGTATAGCAGCGATCTCGTCTTTAAGTGCAGAGTTAACGAGTCTGTGCCTCTTTAGTGAATTTTTGCCAGCAAAGTCGGGCGAGACAATAAGTACAGAAAATGCCTGACCGCACCCGCCTAGATAAATTACGCGTTAGCGCAACTGCCGCTTGGAGCGGTGAACGATGAGACAGTAATAACAAACCAGACATATCAGTGATATCGACGTGAAGAGCATTTAGTCTCTCTTGTATAGCGACCTTGAGTGTATCCTCTGATATGGTGCTCATGATCCCAAAATGAAGCCTCGACCGATGGTTGTTCGACAGTGATGTGTTGATAAGTAATCCTTGAAATCGGCCGAAATGGGTTCGGTAAGTCAACCAGGCAGGTGAGTAATGATTTCGAATGATGCTGTGTTAAACGGGCTAGGATTTGTTATGTGCAGACGTGTTGTACCTGGATGTTGGTTGACGGTCATGAGGGCTGGCGTTAGCTGTGGACTCGAAGATCTCAGCACAGTAAAAAATCATGAACAGAAAGAAGGGTTGCTCAAGGTTGCAGGCGAACATGACCTCACAGCCCCGATAGATGCATATCTGCCGCTTCTGAGCTGAATAAGCTCACAGGCAACTTTTACTATTGCATTCAGGCTTCCCATATCAAGTACACCTCCAAGCAAACATCCTGCAGTATATTGCATATTCATATACACAATGAAAACTCGCGCTGGCTATTCACAGATGTCGAGTCGATTGAATTTCCAATTCGCTCGAACCAGAACAGTCACATGGATACAGCGATCGACTTCTTCATTTAATTCCCGTGGGTTTATAACAACACAGTCCATTCGGCAACAAGCTAAGCATTGCCGTATCTTTACACCTCACGCGGTGAACCGCAGCATCGCAGCCATGTCATCGCTTTCCGTCGAAGACCGTCCTCAGAACGCGTCCTTCACCCAAGATGTTGTGCGCGCAATGAGAGCACTGTAATTGGAGTCCTTCTAGTCGCTCTCCACACCTATTCCTGATTTTGGTGCTGACGAGAAACTCGAAGTTATCCAGAAGAGCTTGCAGATCGCGCATGGGACAATGTTGGTCTCCTCCTGGGTAATCTGGACGAGGATACCCAACGACGGCTGAACCTTCACATCACATCGGTCGAAAGGACGGTGCTTCTGACTAATGATCTCACTACTGCTGTCGCAGAGGAGGCGATCCGGCGCAAGGCATCAGTCGTGGTCAGCTATCGTGCGTATTCGCAAGTCCGTGAATCGTAGCAATACACGAGCTAACGTTTCCACAGACCCATTCATATTCAAGGGGCTGAAATCCATCAACATTCAAGACCCCCAGCAGCGGATCCTTCTGCAATTGGCCCAGAAAAACATCGCCGTGTACTGCCCCCATACCGCCGTTGACGCGGTCCCTGGCGGACTTAATGATTGGCTTGCAGATATGCTCTGCCTTGGTGAAGATGAAAAGGCTCGTGCTATTGCTCAGCCTACCTCGGCGCCGCCACCCTCAGGATTTGAGCGTTCTGGATACGGAAGGACAGTAGAATTCGCGCAGCCCGTCTTGGTGACGGAGTTGGTTCAACGTCTTGCTCGGGGTCTAGGTGGCCTCAAATATGTCATGGTTGCTGCTCCCCAGCAGCCCCCTCCCTCGACACGACACGTACTGTCTGCTGCGGTCTGCGCAGGTTCAGGATGGGATGTCTTGAAAGACTGTTCTGTTGATGTCCTGGTCACAGGTGAAATGAGTCACCATAGCGCCCTGCGTGCCATCATGGACAACAAGATTGTCATCACCGTGTTTCACAGCAATTCGGAGCGTGAATACCTGCGGCAAAGAATGCAGCCAGCTTTGGAGGCACAGCTCAGAAAGTTAAACAGCGTGGCAAATGTGGTGGTCAGTGATGCTGACACAGATCCTTTCCAGATTTGGGATGTCGACAGCCTCAAGTCCGAGCCAAGTACTTGAACGAGCAAATCTGCAGAGGCGAACACAGCATCCCGGGCGCTGGAAATGGTATCATCGCTAGCAGAATCACTCGGCATTTCGCACTTCTACGTTCCGCTAGTTGTTGCGCCTCTAAGTGCCTCATCACCTTCCCTTAGACACACGTCGAGGTCTTTGCCACCTAGGCCTTTCTCTCTCCAGCTGACGAGTAGTTGTCTGGGTAATGTCCAAGCCTCCTCTGCTTCTTGTGTCTTGTCCTCCCGCATTAGTTTGCGAATGCGCTCTGGAGCACGCAATACCTGATTTACGAGCTCTCTTGTTCTCTGTGTTCTCGAATGCTGCTCTTCAACTTTCCTGCCTTCTGCGGGCTGCAGCGCTGATAGACGCATGGTCTCTCTAATGGAAGAAGCTTGTGAGTAGATCTGGGTTATGGCTGGGTCTAATGTCGAAGCCATGGGGTTGAGAGGGTCCATATTGGCACGCATCTAGTCCATCGTAAATCAGCTATTTGCAGCTTTGAAGACCTTTTCCGGAGCTGCAACCAACCTTGCGAATAGTTTCTGTTGCTGTTATAAGTTTGCTATAGTTGTCATACACCAGTGCCTTTTTCTCCGCATCCAGTGCCCGAATCTCGCCTACTATTCTTGTGTATGTTCTCAGCAGCTCTTCAAGACTGCTGTCCCTCAGCTTAGTCTCAATGTAGGCATCGGCTTGGAATCCAGCAACGTCGATTTCTGAAAGCGGCACCTCAGAATACGACCCTTCGACATCATCTCCAAGTGACTCGGTGTCAGTAATTTCGAGCAAAGGAGGCGTCGAAGAAGTGGCAGTTTTTTTAAGGTTGTAGTACTCGCGGAGCGCTGCGCGGTTGTTTCGTTTGCCGGATGCGGGCTGTAGAGAAGCGTTGCCAGGGTTGGGCGAATTGGCGCCTGATCGTGGAACATCGAGACTGGGTCGAGCAGAGGATGTTGGAGTAGCAATAGCCTGGGACGAGTTGGTCCTGCGGAAGGTGGTAGGATCACGGGGTGAGGCTATTGTAGACATAGCAAAAGCATAAACAGTGGATTGTGCAGCACGATCAGGACGAGTTTCGCAGCGACCGGCTCAAATATTCTGGATTTTCTGGTGCAGCAATGGGGGTTGTCGGTGGTCGTTGGTAAAGTACTCTGAGAATCAGTTAATGCATGGATATCTGTACTGTCTCGCATGTGCCTGCGGGATGAAGCCTTATCGATAAGAGGCACACGCTTGAGTGCTTTCCTTTTACGTAAGTGACTCAGCACGAACCAATGTATTCAGACACACCTAAGTACCTTGTAATTGTTCAAAGCAACCCTGGAACATTGCCCAACAACTTAGGGCAAGCAGTTGCCTTGATTCAATCCCGAGCCACATACTCTGCGCACGAGACCGCTGTCTCTCCTGCGATGCGGATTTCATTTACTGCATCCAGCTCGGCGTCACTTGAGTGCTGACTGTTGAGCAACACCCGAGATGAACTTAGCGAAAGACATTGGCGAGCAACTGCACGCTTACAGCCTCCCGCCGCCCTCGCAAGCGTGGCTTCAGGAATTCGTATCGTCTCGTCACCCACCACCTCCCATCAATTCCTTGGTCATGACTGCCAAGGCGCGTCTTCTGGCATCTGATTTGACTACGCCGGGCTTGCTGGATTCTGCCAAGGTGTTCAGCCAGTGTCTACCCGAAGACATCACTTCTGTATCAACCAAGGAAAAACGCCTCGATACCAATGTCCACGTACAGGTTATTGACGTGGAGAACATGGCCAAGAGTCGATGGGAGCAGGTTGAGCATTTTGAGGCTATCGCAAGAGGAGAGCAGACGCGCGGTCGAGAGGTGATCCGACTCCCCACCACTGCTTCGAATGAAGATGAACCCGATAACACAAGCGCGGGTTCAATCACAGCGACGGCCTATGCTACCAGGGCCCAAAGTAATGCGACGCATCGACTGACTCTACAGGATAGCAGAGGTCAAAAGGTCTATGGGCTCGAATTGGTTCGAATGCCACAGATAGCCATTGGGTCGCTCAATATTGGAAGCAAGATTTTGCTCAAACGGGGCACTGTTGTTGCTCGTGGGATCGTCCTATTGGAACCTGCGACTTGCCAAATCTTGGGTGGGAAGATTGAGACATTGCAAAAGGCTTGGCTTGCGAGCCGTCTGGTTTATCTGAAAGGCGCAGCTGGTGCCCCGGACGAAGAGCGAGCTTAACCACAAATTCGACACGAGGAATTATGGGAGCAAAAACTATGCTAATATGTCACCAAAGTATTTCATGTTGCAATACATTATTGCGCAACGGTCGATGCGAACTTAAAAGTTACTTCCTCTTTTGATAAGTCACGCCCCCCCCGAAGTATCTGGTTCCTACTGTGCCTATTGTATCTGCTCTTTGTCTTCACGACCTTTCAGCGATTCCCACGAGGGTCTGCCACCCATCCCTCGACCACGGCGCAAACATGACACCGACTTGAGCGTCAGCAGGCCTGCCGGTTGCCGAGTATGTCTCGCCGAGGTCTTCTGCATCGAGCTGACCTCTGGGAGGAACAGCATTGCCTGCCACAGTAACTGCGATCTCTCTTGGATACTCGTGGCCTACCTGTGCAATATCTCCAAGATGCGTCCAGCCATGCGGAAGATGGGGACAAAGCATGATGTCAGTCTGTGCCTGTACAAGCAGCTTCTGGCTTGCATCTGCTCCTGATGAGGCTGCAACCGCCTGAAGCACTTCTCCAATGCGGATTTGATCCATGGATGTCGTCTTCTCACTTGTGCGCAAACCTTCCAACTCTGAAATCACAGCCTCCAGCGTCTCTTCATCCTGATCTAGCAAGGCGATTACTCCCAACAGAAGGACGGATTGCATGTGCTCAGGCCTCTCTTCAACCACTTCGAAGAGAATCGAACGAGCTCTTTCACGAGCATCTTCACTGCCCGTGGCCCAAAGCACTTGCGCCAGGAGACATACAGCATCGGGATTGTGATCAGACTCCCGCAATGCCGAGTCAAAGTACGTCACTGCTTGCTCGAAATTTTGTTGGTGATATTGGGAAAGGCCCACAGTCAGATGCGCTGACAGCCTTGCTTTCCTTCGCTCTTCTGCAGTGAGATCGTCTCCGGTGTCATCGCTGCTTAGTTGGAGAGCCATTTCTCCGCAATCGATAGCCAGATCATACAACCCTACTGCCAAGTAAACCCTAGCGAGATCTGTCTTTGCCAACGCAAAGCGCTTCATGGACTGCACAGACTCGGTCACTTCATAGTCTGCCTCCAGCTTTGAGTATAGGTTTTCAAGAGCAATCACTGCTTTTTGTGTGTCGTGTATACGCTCTTGGAAGAGCGCACAAAGATGACCATAAGCGAGATTCTCTGGTTGCAAAGCATGCAATTGGCTGAGTGCGAAAACAGGTTGGATCAGGGATGTTATGCCAACACCAGCTGAAGCCGTCAGAAGATGATCAAACGCAGAAAGAGAATACACCTGCCGACAAGTCGACGAAGAGGCCTCTGAGACGTCCATGGCGTGCGTGAACAGACTGCGCGCTTCTTCGACGGCCTTCGCGGTGTCTTTGTGGGCAAGAAGCGCTACAAAGCCTTGCCCCAGCCAAGCAGGCGCATAATCCGGATCCGTGGATTGAGCGCGAGTGAAAGCTTCGTTGGCTACTTGCAAATCGTTTTGAAGGAGACTCAAAGTGCCTAGATTCGTCCAGACCGCGGCGTTACGCTCGTTCAAATACAGACTGCGGACAAAGGCGTGCTGGGACACAGCAGGGTTGATCTGGCTTGTCACTACGCCCAAAGCATTCCAAAAATCAGCGTTACCGGCTTCGAGCTCAATGGCTCGCTTGAAACACCGAATGGCAGCCTTGGAATACCTGCTTGACTTTTTCCTGAGCTCTTCGGGCAAGCAAATGTGGGCTCGCTGCTCAGCCCAACCAAGGTTGTAGAATGCAACACTTTGAGCATAGAGATCATGCGAGGCCGCGTGTATGGCGCGTTTGTGTGCAAGTATTGTGACATGCATGGCGCATGTAAGATCAACGCCGACCTTCTCATCGCGCGGAAAATCATCGCGAGCCAGGACAACAGAGGCATCAACGCGATCAATATCCTTGTAGATTTCGAAGACTGAGGCGTCCTGTCCGTCTTCAAGCAAAGTGCGAACCGTGTCAACAGGGAGATCCGCAACTCGACTTTGCGCACTGCTGAATATAGCACACGAATCTGCTATGCCCTTCCAGTAATTGAACGTGTCCTTGATGCCCACCGGTGCGATGGTAGCAAAGGCCAGGGCATCTTGAGCAATGGTAATCGCTTTCCCAAACAGTCCCTTGCTCAGATTATCTAGTGCGCTGTCAACCATTGTCTGCATGAAGGCCACGGCAACGCCTTCCTCATCCGGTCTGCTTTGCATCACATTCTTATAGAGCGAGACCGCCTCGTCGTGCTCACCAAGCTCACGGTTGATGTTAGCAAGCATGAATTTTGTGAACCAAGTTTCGTCGAGGTCGATTGTGTTGAAAGTCTCCTCAAGTTTTCGCGCATTTTGAATCGCTTTGGTCGCAGAGATATATCGACCAGAGCTGTAGTAGCTTTCCCCAAGTCCGACCCAGCAGTGGTAATCATCGGGCGAGATTCTCAGAGCAGACTGAAATGAAACAATGGCTTTATGAAAGTCTTGCTTATGAAGCTCTGCCACCCCAAGTGCAGAGAAGGGCCAACTGATGCCTTTCCTCTTGGATCCGGGTGGTGGCTTTACCTTGCCGGATTCCACAATACGCTGGGCCACAAGCTCCACGCGGTCCCAATCGGCGTCCTTGGCAAATGACCGTGCCAGCCTCTCAGCAGAAGTGATTTCCGAAGATGAGAGCTCTACCGCTTTTTGAAAACACCTCCTAGCACGCTTTGTGTCCTTGGCATAATCCGCGTAATAAACACCTAGGCTGGTGTAGGCCGGTGCTAAGTTGAGATCGCTTTTGAGGGAGTCCAGGAAGTACATGTAAGCACTGCCAGGCCCCCGATTCTTTCTGGCTGCTTTTGATGAGTCGATGTTCCAAATGCAAGTACCGAGACGGTATTTGATCTGGGCTAGAAGATCCTTGTACGTATCGCCCTTCGCTGCCACGAGAGGAACACACTGCTCCAATTCAGCTGCTCCGGTCACGAAATCGCCTTTGAGAGCCTTGGCCCATGCTGCCTCGGACCGGACGCGGAGATTCGCAGGATCTTTTTTCAGCGCTCGCTCCAAAAAATCGGCGGCCTGTCCGTATTCCTCTTCCTCCTCGTATATTAGGCCCACGCCTAGTAATGCCCGAGTCGACACCGGATCTCTGGCTAGAACGTCATCAAATAATTTCTTCGCTTCGTGATGGTGTCTGGGAGACTGGTAATACACCAGTGCCGTAGCAAGATGCAAATGGAAAGTATCCTCTACATTTTCAAATGAAAGACCTGTGGTGTGTCTCTGTTCTTGCAGGAATCCAATGGCCTTGCGGGTCAATTCCACATTGGCCTCGTGCTCCTGCAGGTACTCGTAGTACTCGGCAACAAGACGGTACGCCAGAAGGGATTGACTGGTCAAGATCCCTTCGGACATCATCAGCAGGCGATCACCATCTGTCAGGGGAACAAAATTGGTGGGAGCGCCGCCATCGTCGTCATCCTCACTCTCGTCTTCGGCACCCTTGTCATGAATGGACGGCTCGGCTGGAGGTTCCAACCTCAGAAACGGTGATATGTCGCTGGACAGGTAGGCGGTGATAACTCTGCAAAGATCCGTATCTGGGAAGAAAGTGCAATATTCACGAAGCACTCCCACGTCCCATTCCTTCGTATCTTTTAGATCTTTCCAGTTGATACTGATGTCCCAGGCAAGTCGGAAGGGGTGCTTGATGATGACCATGTCACCAGCAAGCCTCAGCACAGTCTGCAACTCGTCCGACTTCTGCTGACTGGGAACAAAGACAAGAAGCCGGTCATAAGAGTGTTGCAAAAGCTTTTCCTCGTACTGGCGGCGGACGTCATCGTCGGTTGACCAGTTGATGATTTCTTGGTAGACTTGCGCCAACTTACTGGCCCCAAGTACCTCGCGTTTCACCTCCGCGGTAACTTCATTGACTCGAGCACCTATCCTGGTCCTTCTCTCTCCGATGAGAGTGTTGATCAGTTTCTTCTCGTGGGATTCGAGTAATTTGGCAATCGTCTCATACGTCTCTGCAGGCCGCGTGCGGCTCTCAACTGCAAAGTAGATAGGACTGTCAGGAAGGCTGAGGCTCAGTGCATCCACATATTGCATGGCGTCACCCTGTGCACGAGCAAAGGTGATAAAATCGTCGACGGTCTTTTGGGACTTGTAGATCTGGTCAGCCTCATGATAAATGCCAACCAGATGGACTGTTGCATTCCGGTATTCGGCTAGCTTTCTTGCGTCCTGTCGCTCATACAGCTTGATCAAGCCTTGCCAAGCTGTGCTATCGCTTGGCTTGTGATGTGTGGCAATGCCGTATGTGCGCTCAGCCTCATCGAGTCTATCTTTCTTGTCCAGCGCAAAAGCCAGGAAGACCAGCGCGTTGTAATTCTTGGGCTCCTGCTGGAGAAAGTCTTGGGCTCGTGTTATGGCGTCATCGAAGTTTTGTTGTTTGATGGCATCGCCTATAGCCTTGACGGCTGCTTTGGAACTCGACATGAAGGTGAGCAGGGTGGGGAGAAGCGTGATGCGTTGTTGATTGGGATAGGAGACACCTGTGAAGATCTCTCGAGAGATCAAATAGACTGGACTTGTGCTGCTCCCAGTATCACCATGTGGCTACTCAAACGTTCTGAATCTGGCAAGTATGAAGTCTGTCGCTTTCCTTTCGTCTTGGTCCACGAATGAGCAGCCGGGTATTGAGCTTCTCCGCAGGTTTCTCTAGTGGCTTCCGAATGCTACTTTTGTAGTGACGCAAGCGGGCATGTTTGAGTTGTGAGGTCTCGAGATGCAGGCCGTGGGTATGCAGTTGAAGTCATAGGTGTGGGCGGATTCAGAGCACTGGTATGCATGGATCAATGGAGTGATTGCAGTACAAGAGAGCACTTACGTACATATGTACCTGGGTACTTACATACCTAGTACCCAGATGCCCAGGCACAAAAGTTCCAGCCTCTCAAGGTTGTAGCTGCTAGCTTATCGCGATAAGCCGTCGACATCTGGAAATTTTCCTGTTTCTTGTGAATGGCGCAAGTGCACCCTCTAAAACAAATTTACATTTCACATACATACACATTCGCAGATTTGCGCTCTGCACTGACGTGCTCATCCGCCTTTCGCCCATGCACTCGGCACCAGATTTATAATCGAGCTTTGGCCCAAGATGGATTCGAACCCCGCAAAACGAAGGAAACTGGACCACCAGGCGTCGCAAAATGAGCCTGCAGCGACTCTGGATGCTATTGCGACTGCTAGTGCTTCCCGATCTGGCGCATTCGGCCTACAGTCCAATGAGTTGCTGGAAGAGATACGCCTTGACTACGATAAGGTCTTCTCGGATGCCGACCGCTTGCTCTACAACATCAAAGCTGCCATTGAAGCCGTAGCTGCTCGAGGCCCGACTCCAGTAAGATTGGGAAACCACCAACCCCGCATTCTACTCAGTGTCCGCCGCCGTTCATACTTGTGCTGACAGCGGTCGTCGTACAGATTCTCCAAGCCGCAGCAGACCTCGCGAAAAGGCACCATGTTGTTGTTCCGTTTCCCGAACCGGGCCCTCCGAGCGATTGTCCCTATAAGGTGTCTTATGCCAAACCTGCTCAAGTCAACGTCGTCGGCAGCTATATCTCCCGGACGATGATTAAATCGCAAGAGTGTCGCGCCATCGATATGGTTGTCGAGATGCCCAGAGAACTCTTCCAGGACAAAGATTATCTTGATTTGCGTTACTTCTATAAGAGGGCCTACTACCTGGCAGTCCTCTCGACTGCAGCCCAAGACGCCATTCCAATGACCTCGGCCAAGTATGAATACCTTCACGGGAACCGCCTTCTTCCTGTTCTTGCCCTTGACTCAGTTTCTCAACGACCGGCTGCCAAAGGTCGGAAAACTGGCTTCCAGATACGAATCATACCTTGCGCTCCCCTAGGTCTGTTTCCTCCACACCGGCTCTTATCGTCAAGCAACTGCATTCGTTTTGCCGCGTCTGAGGATATAACTCCGAAACCGACGCCTTTCTACAATAACACGTTGAAGGCCGAAAGCTGTTACCTTTCTTACCTGAAAGTAATTCGTCAGGCCGAGAAAACATGTGCTGCATATAGAGATGCGTGTATTCTTGGCCGCGTCTGGCTCCAACAGCGAGGTCTGGGGGCATCCATTTCTGATGGTGGTTTTGGCAATTTCGAATGGTCGGTTTTGACCGCGTTGCTGCTGGTGAGCGGAGGTAGAAAGGGCTCAGCAGCGCTGTCACCTTCGCTCAGCAGCATTCGAATTTTTAAGGCCGTAATTCAGTTCTTGGCTGCGGCCAATTTAGAGATGAAGCCGCTTGTTCTTGGCCGTTCCAAAGAGGGCACAGACGCCACCAAAGAGCCTGTGCCTGTCATTTTTGATACATTGCGACAACTGAACGTGGCGTACAAGATGAGTCCGTGGTCAGCAGCCTTGCTACAGCATTTCGCGAAGTGGACACACGCAACCCTCACCGACCAGGAAGCAGATCATTTTCGCCCTACCTTCATCACAAAGGTCGATTCTCCGTTTCAGTGCTACGACCTCGTCGTTCGAATTGGTCAGTTACCCGCAGAGTCGAGTCACCAGGCTATCGAGTATCGCGGAAATTGGTGGAGGTCGGGCGACAAGATTGCGCAGGTCATCAAAAGAGCGCTGGGTGATAGGGCGCAACTCGTACATGTTCAAAACACAAAACTCATCAACGTCGAAACCTGGGGTCTGGGAGCCCAACCCTCGAATTGCTTGTCTAGTCTGCTTATTGGCATCATCTTTGACGATGTCAATGCGGCACGTCAAGTTGACCATGGACCCGCGGTGGAAGAAAAGGAGGCCTCACAGAAGTTTCGCCAATTTTGGGGTGAGAAAGCTGAGTTGCGTCGATTCAGAGACGGAAGTATCCTTGAGAGCTTGATCTGGACGCAAAGCTCGCCGATCACGCTTTCAGAAGAAATCATCAGATATATCCTCAAGCTGCATTTGAAGATTCAGAATCAGGATATGCAATTCCTCGGCAAGGCCTTTTCCTCCATCATACCCGTCAAGTCATCGGACACTCTCGCATTCCAAGCAGCCAGACGGGCGTTCGCCACCTTCGAGCGAGATATTCGGGACTTAAGCGACCTGCCACTCCAAGTCCGGCAAATCGCCACGACAGCGCCTGCCTTGCGCTTTGCCTCTGTTCACCCAACAGAAACCGACACTCCAAGAGAACCAAGTCGGCAAGCAATGGATGTCACAATATATTTCGAAGCATCTGGTAAATGGCCTGACAATTTGGCTGCTATCCAACGTACCAAGATTGCCTTTCTGTTGAAAATTGGAGATATGCTTGCACAATCCAAGCCTGCGGTTGTGTGTCGAGTAGGCCTTGAAGATGTGCACACAGACGTTGAAAACCTGGCTTTTCTGGACATCTCATATGAAGATGGTGCTACATTCAGACTGAGAATTCACAGCGACACAGAAGAAAGCTTGTTGGAAAGGCGGACCAAGGACAAGACACTTGACCAGCGGACCAGAGCCGAAGGTGCCAAGTTCTTGGCCTCCTTCAAGCGCCGGTATACACATCTGCCGCTCCACACTCAAATGATCTCAACATTATGTGCACGGTTCCCTGCCTTATCCCCTACCATTCGCCTACTGAAGCAGTGGTTCAACTCACATAGACTCTCTTACCATTTTCTAGAGGAGATGATAGAACTGTTGGCGTTGAGAGCTTTCCTAGAACCTTACCCGTGGCAAGCTCCCACAAGCGGCATGACGGGTTTCTTGCGAACTCTACAATTTCTGTCTCGATGGGACTGGCGGCTGGAGCCCTTGACATTAGACTCATCTGGTACGTTATCCGGCGCAGACCGATCCACTGTGGAAACTAGGCTTGAGGCCTGGCGCAAGATTGACCCCGGTATGAGCCATACAACGCTTTTTGTCGTCACCTCACACGACACGTCTGGGACAGCTTATACTATCCATGATGGTCGTCCATACCCTTCCAAAGTCGTCGCTACCAGAATGACGACCTTAGCAAGGGCAGCGTGCACTTTGGTCAAGGACAAGGGCATAAGCCTTATCCCAAAACTTCTGTTCCAGCCTTCTCTTGCAGAATACGATGTCGTAATACATCTGAACAGCAAGAGACTCAAGGCAATCGGACGAGGAGAGCAGAGGGCTAAGTCGTCCCATTTCAAGAATCTCGATGGTCTTACCGGAGAGGTGGTGCATCCGATCTTACAAGAACCCGCCATCGCTTTGGTGCAAGAGCTCGACTCTCTTTTCCATGGACCTCTATTACTGTTCCATGGGGCACCAGACGACGCGATTGTTGCTGGACTTTGGAATCCCCAATTTCAGAGACGAACTTTCCGCGTCAACTTACCCTGTTCTTTCCGGCCCCTTGAGCTGGAGGCAGATGATAAAACACTGGAAAGTGAAGAGCTCGTTGAGGTAGACCGGAACAGCATCATCGCGGAGATTGCAAGGATTGGAGGCGATTGTATCGAAAGGATTGACTTGCCAAAATTAGGCTAGCCGCCACATATTCTATGGGTTGCAATGTATGACCCAGACTTTTAGTAGTCCAACTCAGACAGGTCTACGTCAATTTCTGTGTCCTCTCATTTTATCTCATGTACCATGCATTGGCCAAGAACTGCGAAAAGAAGGCTTGCGTCTCAGTATTCTCAGCTCAACTGCTTGCTTTAGATTGTCTCTGCAAAATTGGGATTAGACTGTTGATATGATGGAGGAGCACCGTGCGCGCAATAAAAAGGATTCATTAAATGAGAGGCAAGAGTGCAGGCGAAGGATGTGTGCTGAGAGAGTTCTGACGTGTCCGTTGCGATCTATGGGAGAATGCAGATGATCTATGGGTAAGCGGATCATGTGGTTCTTCATTCCGGAGATTACTGCTCACATTTTACTCTTCCATCTTCTGCTTCTGATCAAGCGACAGACACAAGAACATTGAGAAGTAAGACGCCCAAGAACAGCCACTATAATGTCCTGCAGCCCTTTACATGCTTAGACGATGCTCTACTATGTAATGTTCCAAAGCGAAAGCCTACATGACATGAACAAAGCCAGGCCGTACTTGTAGTTCCGCGTTGACTCTGACGACTTTGAAGACCGCCAGAGTTGGCGGTACAGGTAGCCGACTGTCGCGTCACTCTAGGAATAATCTTGAAATACGGCGTCTGGTCGCAACTGTGGTACGAGCCTACCGTTGTATGAGGTAAATACTAACTAGACAAGCATTGTAGCCGAGCTTCAGTATGCAGTTGGAAGAAGGAGGAAGAGGAGGATAGCATGATTGTTATTTTGCTCAATTGGGCCAATCAGATGCTGCGCTGAAGGTACCCATCTGGTACGCATCTAGTAGCCGGACTTCGGCTCCGAGAATACCTTTAGCCATTAAGTACTTACAACCGGGGAGCGACTTCAATTGGTACTTGCAAACGACTATCAACATAGCCTTTACTCCCTCTGCTGCGCGACCTCGACAGTTCTTCGGACTCTCTCACGATATCTGGAGTCGAGTGGTCCAGCTTGCGCGACCACAGTCTCACCTAACTTAGTACCTACCTACATATGGCTCGATGTCCATACCCGAACCGTGTCTCTCTCTCTCTCTCTCTCTCTCTCTCTCTCTCTCTCTCTCTCTCTCTTATTCTCGGACGACAGAGCAAGCCACAACAAGTGTAACAGCGCTAAGCTCGGCTCCTGCTCAAACATGTGCAGTCATAGTGCTTGTGGCTTTGATGAGTCCCGTTGCCCGAGTCTCGCAATCTCTTGGCCTGGTGGCCTTGTGGCCTCGCTGTCTTGCTGTCTTACTGTCTTCTTGTACAATTGCAAGCGCCGTCTCCTTGCCTTGGCTTGCAATATCACTTATGTCAAACTCGTGGTACTTATGCGTACATCTGCTGCAGCCGCCTTCATGCGGCCTTCGTGTGGCTTCAAGTGCCGACGGTTGATAGCCCTGCTCATTACACAGCAATGAGTTCTGCAACGGTGTTGATCCATGATGCTTTATTGAAAGCTTTGGTCCCCGACCACGAAACCCTGAGCTAGCCCTTCGATCCGTCTTGCAGCATGGAGATTGCGGAGCTCAGATTGTATCACATTGTCTTGACCCGTTATATCATGGCTCATGGCACATGGCATCCAGATTCCCTTAGCAGGCAGGCGCCTTGGTCTGTGATGGCTCAGCCACCAAAACTCTTGTATTCTCTCAATAAGATGATCGACAATCAGATTGAACGCTCGTCACTGCCTAGCTACTTCCTCAAAACACCACAGAAGAGCTGCTGAGCTTGTAGTCTTGATACAGAGATCCATGTTGTTAAAGTCAAGACCTCTTTGAAAGCCTGAGACGAGACCATGGCTAGACTGGGCTCAATCATTTCCCTCCTTTTCTCTGTGTAAACTTGTGATTTGGGTTCAGGAACAAGCGGGTGTCAAGTGGCTAAAGTGGTGAACCATGTGCTATAAAGCTGCTGCGTTCGTCGGAGGTCCCATATCTCGTTTCTTTTCAGTTCGTGACCTCGCCCAACGTGTCTCTGTCGTCTTCCGACCCAATAATCTTTCTCTATAGCCCTTGTTCCTCACAGATCGATTCAAACTTACCTTTGCTTGCACCTGTACGACATCTCCAGCCCTCACAATGTGGCTCATTTCGTGCATCGGACTGGCTCTGACCGGATGGGCTCATGTTGCCGCAGGAGAGGACCTTCTATTTTACGACAGTATGACTTATCAAGAATATACACAAGCAACAGACATTCTGAAATACACAGGTGAGCGCAGTAATGGCTCGATAACGATGAAGCTTCTCCCTTCCCCACGTTCTTCGAGCAAAGGTGCTTTCGTGGTTTCTATCAATGGCTGATACTTGATATATCAGTCCATATTGCAAGCCCCGAAGAGTGGTCTAGTTACTCTACTGCGGATTTTGCGCAGTTCAAGGCCATTATCGTACCAGATCCTGACTGCGGTGACGTCTCTGATATCACATTTCTGGATTCCAGCAAAGCGATTTGGAGTCCTGCAATTACAGGTAACATCATCCTCATCGGCACCGATCCTGGGTACCATTCTTCGAGCCGGGACGGTGCATTAACACTCATCGACAACGGGATTCGTTTTGCTGCCTCTGGCAACGGCACTGGTCTCTACTTTGCTCTGTCTTGTTACTACGATGCAGTTGACGCGGCCACCGTTGATTCCCTTTCGTTTTTTGGGACCATTGACGTACGTGGAAACCTAGCTTGTTACAACGACGCTCATCTGGTTGCAAACTCAACCGCATTAGCTAGCCTAAGTGATGCGGCTCTGAGCGACTGGTCCTGCAGCGTTCACGAGGTCTTTACCGACTATCCGCGGACTGGCACCTACGCGTTCGAGCCACTTGCTATTGCCGAAGATGCCACTGGTATGGGCCTCGAGAGTTTTGGCGATGGGACGAGTGGAATACCCTACATCATAGTCAAGGGTGCGACGCCAGCCGGCTGCGGTGACGGCGTCTGGGATCCAGATCTGGGCGAGGAATGCGATGATGGTCCCCTGAATGGGTCCCCAGAGAGCGAGTGCTCGTTCTCTTGCAAATGCCTGACCGTTACCATCACTCCAGGAGTCTGCGGTAGCAACAGTAGCAATTTCATATCGACTTCGTCCCTGCTTTCGCAAACACCTATTGGGCCTACTTCTATTAACTCAAGGTATGCTGCTCTCTGCTCTCCAACTCTTGTATCCGTGTTATTCTTGGCCATGCTGACCCGAAAAGCCTCACCTCCATTCCATTGTTGACAATCAAATTGTCCACTCGTCCGAGCAATTCGAGGTGAGAACATGTAAAGAAAGACGTCTACAAGTTGAATTTCGGACTAATCGCAGGTGAAGCTCGGTTATGCTGTCACCATCTATCGCAGTACCTCTTACGAGGTGGGGGAAAATCTTATTCATATGCAATGCCTCATGAGACTTACTTTCTTTTACAGCATTTCAGCTCCATTCGCCCCATTTACGCCAATGCCACTCTCGAACCCAAGGTTGGTAGAGTTATATATTTTTTTTTTATTAATTCTTTTTTAGTTTTTTTCTTGGTGCGTTTTTTCTTGGGACGTTTCATGGCTCATTAATCTACATAGCTTGATATCTGTCTCACCAACCTCGATAACTGTCCTTCTGCCGCCACCCAGCACGAGTGGACCTTCGAGTAATCTGGAGAGTGCGGCCACCGAAAGGTAAGCCCGTCTAAGCCACATTGTAAAGTATTCGGTACAAATTTGACACAGGTGCAGCCTCGAACCCGCTGTCACCACAGGGTTCGTGTCTGGGGCCACAAGCAATTCGGGGTCAGTCTACCACCCTAGGTTTGGTGATCTATGCCTGTGTAGCTGATGCATTCTTTCGTCCAGCATTGTTCCACTGCCTCACACTCCAGCTACCACAATTGAAGATGGTACGACTAGTCTAACGTCTGCTGAAACCTCGAAATCATTCACGGAATCATCCTCTGTTGGCTCCTCGACTGCAAGGTACCTTAGATAATGAGATGTCATGAACAGATTCATGCTGATCTATTGTGGTGTAGCGCACTTACAAATTTGTCGACACTCTCCGTGGGCCCGAGGTAAATCGTGACGCGACTTCCTAGGCAAAAGTATATTTGTTGATTTATACTACAGCAGTACGGCCTCACCGGGCCTGTCAAGTATCTTGACGTCGACATTAATCACAGTGGCCGGCACTACCACGACATCAGCTGAGAGCAGTACCGGTACGAGCATTTTGATTGACACATCATTCTCAAGCTCTATAGGTACCCCAGAGCCGCCTTCAAACACGGTCGACTCTACGAGGTAAGTGGCAACTCAGTCAAACAACTCCATTCTTTGATTTACTCCTCGCTATTGAAATATGCGGCGAGCGTAGAGATTTGCAAGAGAGGACAGGCAAAAGCATTGGTTGAACACGTTTTCGAAGCTAGCTAACTGTACAGTTCTCTTACGACACCATCTGCCTCCTCGGCAACTATTCCTTCAATCATAAGCTCTGAGTAAGGAAATCGAATATTTTCAATTATGTCTTGCTGTCACCTTACTGCCATACCACTAACGGCCGGCCTAGGGTAACAACACCCCCATCCATATTGATTTCCCCCACAATAGCCCTACCGAGTTCGCCATCGTCGCAATCAGGTTCACGATCCACCTCAGCAACAACATTCAGTCTCATGGAAACGGATCTTCCTCCTGCCGGATCTCCTAATCCAGGTTCTGAGTCATCTCCGGGTAAATCATCTGGCTCGCTACCTGAAGGCTTGAGGTGAGTGACTTGGGACAAGACCTAATGTCTTAGCACAGTGTACTCTGACTTCCATTGTCTTTCCAGTCCTTCAACGGCAACTAGTAGTATCCATGGATCTACTACAGCCTCTTCCAGGACCTCAGAAGTTCCGGCTTCAGTAGGAGAATCGACGACTGTTACGGTCATAATTAATGCGCAAGTAGTTCTGGGAAGAAAAGGGCTGCGATGATACACCACTAATGTGTCAACAGCTTGACCGCAACTCCATCTTCGGCACCATTGCCTGCGCCATCTTCCCTGGATGAGCCAGCCGAGCCCTCCTCCACTGCAGGTTCCGTGCTGTCGATTTCTGATTCTAGGTGAGGATATGTCTCGCTCCTCTCTACTCTCAATTGACATAAAAAACCAGCGAGGTCTTATCGACTAATTCTTCAATAACCCCATCCAGCGGCCTTGCCAGTCCGGGGTTTGTAAATTTCTAGAGATGGAATACTTTAAAAAAGGCAAAGGACTAAGATGTCTCAGACTCCCCATTACTTCTCTGTCCGCGTTGGTTGAGCATCCAACCATTTCGATAGTCACTATCAGGTGTGTTCCATGTTGGTGTGGTCCGAACCATCATCAGCTCACAAACCCGAACTTCAGTCCAAGTCGGACACAGATATGGCATCGGTTTCAAAAGTACTGATAACACTGCAAAAGCCCTAGTAATTCTGTTATATCCACGCGCAGCACTTTCACTGAGACAAGTAGCTTTATTACTATCATTGCAACCAATGTCTCCACTACTCAACTTACGGACTTGACGACCACAGAGGGCATAACAGTGTGAGTTGTCTTTCAATGCACCCTGTTACTCTGACACACAACATAGGGACATAGTCTCCCGCTATTGCTTTGATTCATAGGTGTTAGCATTATACTTATCAGGTCCTGCAGAACTTCGCCATTAGCTTCTTCGAACATTCCTGTGCTGCCTCCGATCTCAACGTAAGTAACATCATCCACTTGGCAACTTATGTCAAATCCTTTGCTCTATGTTGACGAAAAAAATGTAGTTCGAGCGGAAATGTGCCTTTATCGATGGCATCTGTTGCAGCATCACAGCCATTGGCCAACTTAGAGCCATCGAGTCCTACTTCTTCCGTGTCTCCTGCTTCGAGCTCTTTTTCGCTTTCTATGACCATATCTGCATCGACAAGTCTGAACATACTGGCTTCTAGTGCTGCTGTCTCCTCATCTGTAGGCTCAGTAGCTTTGAGCATATCCGCTTCAATTTCGCTACCAATAAGCACTCCTTCGATAGACACGTCGAGCCCAGAAAGCATGTCATTTTCGGCTTCGTTTTTCAGTGGAACTTCTGAGCCTGTCCCAATCGCACCTGCAAGTACATCAGTCCTTGTGTCTTTAGCAGCGTCGGGTTCTTCGTTCTCAAGCAGTCGAACATCTGTAGAGCCCACTCCAACTTCTGCTCTTCCAGCCACACCTTTCGCGCAAAGTTCTTCCTCGAGTGAAGCAGGGTCACCTTCGGTCTCAAAATCTCTTGGAAGCCCTCTTCCTTCCGGGTCACATGGTGTCACTTCGTCCACCACGCTTATCGCGACATCTGGGCCATACTCCATGAGTAAGGATCTAACGACACCAATTGCGACCACTTATACGAGTACTTATATTGCCACTCTTGCAACGAATGAGTCTACGTTGCAAGTAACAGATCTCATCGCGACCGAGGTGACGATCATCACCGGCAGCCCCTCAGCTAGTGAAACGCGATTGTCGTCTCCAGTGGTCGCGTCTGACTATATTTATACGGACATTTCTCTGCTAGCGACTTTGAGTGTGGCATCGGGCACCATGATGCTCAGCACATTGCGGACAGCTTCCCCAAGCGGCCTGTCATCGTCGGCCTCTGCAGTAACGAGTTCTGCTATTTCAGTTCCCGGGGAAAGTAGCAACTCTGTCATGCCTACCAGCATATCCACTACACATGTGATGTCCGGCTCATTGGATGGACCTCTTTCGACCGTTGGGAAAAGTCAGAGCGCAAATCTCAGCTCAAGTCTGCCATTATCATTCGGTTCATCAACATCACAAACACTTACCGACAGGATCACCAGCCAGGTAAGTTCTTGTTCCTGCCCAATTTCTATTCATATTGTCTTGAGCAGTGTATATTGGGCTGACTCGGTGTAGATCTCTATGTTATCTGCTTCCTGGGCCAGCGGGCCATCCCTAAGCTCCGTTTCGGACTCGGTGTCGACTCGAGAATCTACCACTTCGGTCGAACTTACCCCAATTCCCTATGGCATGCCGGAGCCCACTTCGAGCGCCCCTCAAAGCTCAGCAAGTTCGCTCAGCAGAGCAACCACCAATCAAAGTGGTCTTCTCACCTCTCCTACTGGTACCGGTCCTTTCGTATCCGATCCGATCTCTGATGTAAGCCGCAATTCTGCATTGGCAACCGGATTTGTGCCAACGAAAACCGACGACCACAGCGCCTCATTCAGCCCTGCTAGATCTTCAGGTTCTAATACTCGGGCTGGCGACTCGCCAAGCTCATTTGTCTCCGCCCCATCATTTAGTGATATGTCGCCTGCTGTACTCTCATCTAAGCTCTCATCGGCCAGCGCGATACCGTCTAGCGGAGCTTCCTCAAGCATGGGGACGTCCTCATCCTCTAGCGACAGTGGGACGGCGAGCGGATTGACCACGAGTCGTCGATTAAGGAACACAGCATTTACTGAAACTAGTACAACGGTTTATCTTGGGGGTTACAGCTATCCTGCTTCCCTCACAGTATCAAAGCAGATCTCCTCGCCTTCATATGCTCAGAGTCCAGACGGTTGTGCCCAATGGGTTGGTGTAGAGGTCATAGTTATGGTGGATGAAGTAGAAATATGTCCTGACGGACAGAACAGTAAGTTCAGCTGAACCACTGATATTATCTGTATTTGTATACTAACTTGTATATTCGATAGTAACAGCAACGTCGACACAAATGTACGAGATCTTGACACGGTCTATCTGTGCAACGCCAATACCTAGCTCTCCGTGCTATGTGTGTCTCTTGGGCACACCATCTAGTACCGACTTGATTACCGTCACTGTCGTAGGTTTCATGGAATAACAGAGACACGGGTTTGAGCTAACGTGTAGGCCGCAGACTACCAACCTCAAGTCGCCGGAGCCTGAACCTACCCTCTCAGTGCAAATGTGCGCAACATGCCGCCGTGCCCTTGTAGCAACGCCCATTCCTCGGCCCCATCGTCAAAATGACTGCTATGGATGCACAACAAGTTCACTTGGTGATGTGTCGAACGATCAAGGGGCACGCTCGGATGTTGACATTATGTTTATGCCGTCGAATCATATTGGCAAGGACTTCTCTGCTTCTGGAGCCAGTAGCAGCAGCAGAAGCATCGCAACGCCAGATCATTCCGTCACGCTATCGCCATCTTCGACACATACTGCAAGTACTGACAGCGCACAGCCGCCTGAGTACTCTGCCTACGCTACAGCGGGATCCGGGTGTAATTCCCCCTGTATGGGTCTCATCACATTGGGTGGCATCATGCTGATACCTCTCATCTGGTAATCAAGACGTGCAGTACTGTCCTTGTCAATATTGATACCGTATACTTGTGACAATGGCCATTCTCATGCAGGCTGTCGAGGGGGAAACCTTCGAATGGAGTCAAGTTGGCCAGCCATCGATCATCTTTCAATTCAGCCAGAAGACAATCCAGGATTGGTCTGGTCCAACACTTGATTACTCGAGCTAATCACGCATCAATTGGATGTATATTCATAGCCTTGGCTTCTATTAAATATTGACAGCGGTGTGGCTGCGAAGTATTGTTGCGGTGCAAGTGTGATATCATCTTGACTCTTTGAGGAAGAGGCGACCCTATTGATTCGATAATATCCATCAATATATCTGCAAATTACCGTAAAATCATCAGTCACCACGAACCACCTCGTCTCGATTTAGTTTCCAGTCTTCCATGTAGTTGCTCGTGGAAGGTAACAACAGCCCGACGTTTGATCTTCCTAGCGATCTCAGCCTGTTTTATGACACTCTGATGCAGTACTGGACGAGCATTGGCGTGTAGTGTATAGTCTGGAAGCTAGTTTTTATTGACTAAGATACGTGCACTTACAGCCACACTAGATGTTGATTGGCTCAGACTTTGCCAGTTGCTTCATATGCTGACGTTCAGGATAGGTTGGAACAGGAACATCAGCCACTTCGCAAGCCAGCCAGATAGAGCCAAGGTGTGCTGGGCGGCCTCCCAAGCATGAGCCGGCCTGTGGCGAAAAGCAGGTGGCGATGGTCCATTCATGAGTACCTGGCGAGCCGCATCGATTGCCCAGACTGGCAATTCTCTGGATCTTTGCAGAGGTGTTATTGGTGCAGCAGCCCCTGTTGTCGATCAGTTCTCCAGACAGTCCCCAAAGTACTAGTATGTTCGGGCTGTCGCGCCACCACAGCCACAATGGGTTCCAGTCAGCTAAGAGATACGGTGTGGCGAATGCGGACGCAATAACAAGTAGGGGAAGGCTTGAAAGTATCTACATCGCAATGAGGCCGCCGATGGTAATTTTTCTTCATTTGTTTATTGCATTCTGCAGCGCGAGTTTGCGTCAAAGTGCATCACGCCCAAGAAGTTGCTTGATACACTGCCCGCACGTAATGTCCCAAGCAAGCATCTCGTGATGGCTGCAGCTGATACGTCCAGTAAGTACCCTGGTAGTGCTTCCAGCCCCGTGTGGCGCCAAGCAAGATAAGAGCGCGGGGAAGCGGTAGCATGTGAGACATGCAGACGGGATCCAACTTGGCCGGGGCCAAGCCACATACGTGCTTGAGGTAGCCCCTTTCTCTCTGTCAAGCCGCTTGTGTGCCGGACATGACAGTAAAGCGGGTAGTTTGATCTAAGGTACACAGTACCATGGCCCAAAGTGTCAGCATAGTGAATAAGTGAGGCGTGATCATGACGCTCGTACTGTATCTCCACGGCTCTTCTTCCTGATGTAGAGACCATCCTTGTGAAGGAAAAGTTGCTGTGAATGTACACGGTACAGCAAACCGCCCTCTCATTCCTTTGTTTTCTTCTTTTTCCTTTTATTCCTTGCTTCGTCTGGTCATCTCCGGAGACAGCCCACAGAATCCGTTTCTAAGCTATATCTCGGTACCAAAGGCTGGAGCGGTCCAGATGCTATCGTATGATACTTAGCGAGTGCCCTTTCAAAGTCAAAACGCAGCCTTGCCGCATCGGGAGACGAAGGGTCCAATCCATCCAGGTGCCAATAGGCCTTTTTGATGCTTGGCAAAAGTATGTCCATGGTCCTCTCATAATCCGACAACAAGACATGGACTATAGTATACACATCAATAGAGTCATTGTGGGCGGTGGATGTCGGGTACTTCACAAGAGTGCATGGTAATCCCTGACCCCAGTAGCAAGGCGCCACACGGACTGTCTAGACTGAATGTGGCGGGTGGAGTTGGAAACGACCGCATACTTATTCTCGTCAGCTCGTTTTCACTGTAGTGCACTGTATCGGTCCTTCCTGATGGCCCTTGCTTTTCAGCACAACGAGAATGGGCAAAACATAGCAGAGATTGATACACACCAAGCAAGTATCAAAGTACCTGTACACGCCGGGTATCGCTACGTGCTACGCTGTAATGCAGTGCGGCACAGTGCAGTGCAGTGCAGTGCAGTGCAGTGATGCAGCCCGCTGGTCCGAAACGTAAGGTACGGTACTTACTTTGGCGCATGCTGGAACTCCTCGAACTAAGTCAACCTTGAGCCACATCGACAAGAGCCACACCTGCCTACATAGTATTCTCTCTTGCGTCTCACTCTCTCTTCCCACGAGGTCAAGTAACTCTGAGGGCTTACAGTGACAGCCGTCTTCTTCCTGTTTGGCTGTTGTGGCTGAACACGCAAGTCTCGCCACATCTGGCGCAGACCCTTCTTGTCCCCTTCCAATCATGTCTTTGTCGATCATTGTGGCTGGTGGTGGACAACGTACGTAAACGTGACAAGGCATTCAACAACCCAAACGTCCACTTCAAACTAGACCCGTAATCACGGAACATCTGCACAATCTCATGTTCCAGGACATGTCTAACCAATAGTCTTCCTCATATGCCTCTTTCTGAGTATGCAGGTTTAGCACAGGATTTCGGGGCTGCAAAGCTCATCTTCCACATTCAGCTTAGTAGAGCAACAGTCGTCGGAAATTGATGTTGGGAGACGGAGCATAAATGATCAACTAAAAAGTTGTGCTAGATGTCATGTTGCTGTTCCATCCTCCAAGCTACCGTTGTAAACGTCACCATGACTGTTTGAGAAATCTCTCCAGAACTGTCTTCCTCATCTTGGCAAGTAATCAGGGTAGGCAGGCTCTCCTTATTCGCAATTCCCGAGTGCTACCGTAAGTAGGTGCATGAGAGAGGGGGAAATACTTCGAGTCCTCGGTGGTTCTTGCGTTTCGACGACGTAAAACTGCTGCATGCTTTTTGATTGGCACTCGGAGACATGCCCGTGATCCCATCTCCCACAGATGACTTTTGGTCTGCACTATACGTAGCAGCCTATCAAGTACTTGGATTTGATGTTCTGGTCTTGTGCGGTACCCCATTCCGACAGCAACAGGCGAGATTACCCATACTAGCCCGCACGCGCTGCATCTTCCAATCGCAATCGAGAATAGGGGTTTGACACGGACAAATCTCGACAAACGCAATACGCAGGGGGCTCAAGCCGATCAGACACCAATTTCCAGCCCTTCACAGTCGGTGTAGCTCCAGAAATCTCAAACTGAGAGTGGCAGAGCAGAAAGGGGAGGAACTGACCCAAAGATGGAGAGGAGGGATTGGGTGCTGATGGTGTGATGGGGTCTGAAATGCTAGTGGACAATAAAGCAATTTAAACCAAGCACTTCTTATTTGGCTTGACCGTGTAGTTGAACCATCGGACACACACCACTCCCTCCCTAACGATCATTCGTTGGGGCCGTAACAACGCCTGCGAGCCTTGTAGCCGTCAGTGTAGCTTAACGTTGCATCATCTTCTACATCTCTGTCCCGAAGTCTTGCCTTATCATAATTGATTGTTGCTAGTAGTAATCAGCTCGAGTGAAAGCATAATAGCTAAAGCATTCATACTTTCATCAAACTGATCATGACTATGTCATAATATGCTAAAGTAAGGCGCTGTATTCAAGCAAAAGGTATATCCATCACTGAGGACCTTAGTGTCCATGCAGATATTGCATTCATACTTCCTCCTTTAAGCCTAATAAGTATCGATATTGCCACTTATTAATAGGCCCATTTCACTGTGCAGGAGCAGCCCCAATCATTTTCAATACAAACAGTATGTACTTCGTGTCTTCAGATGGTTCATGCAGATGTCTGCCCAGAAGGTACCAAAGGGACCAACCTCTCCCCTAATCCTCTACCATTCTTGCACCCTCCCTCTATAGCACTGCTAGTGTAGTACTCGCAGCAATGGATATAAGACAATCATTCTCCAGTTTTCAACAACAACCACAACCACAACCACAAAGCCTATCCAGAAGCTGGCCCTCAATTGGGGCGATTGGTATCTCGAAGGTTAGTTTAGTTGCCAACGCCGCGTATATGTGGTGTATATAGGATCGGAAGACAATGACAGAGCCAAAAAAAAATGAAAATTGAAGAACGAAAAGACAAGGAAACCAAGAAACACCAAAAGTTGTAACGATATGTATGTGTGTGCTCGTATACGCAGTGATGTCCGCTTGCCCCGTCAGCGGGTATGATAACAGGGATTAAAACAAATTTGGTGCTCCAGAAAAGCCTCTTTGTCGAGAAAAAGAAAACCCGTGGAACGAAGACCGTGAGCCTGTCCCATTATGTATTGCCTTGTCCGATCAAAAAGAAAGTCGGAATTCGTAGCTGGACTGTTGCAATGTCTGGCCGGTAATTGCATCTTCCTCCTCGCCAGGGGCGTCATCCAGAGACATTTCCCATTCTCGCTTGACTGGTTGCTTCGACGCACTCAATTCTACGACCTCGAGCGTCATGTCTTGGCCCTCTGTGAGCTCCCGTATCACATCATCATCCAGCTCGACTTCGAGTCCATTTGGCAGCGTCCGAATAACGCGCGAGACCCGTTGGACATCGATGTTCCATTTGGAAGCTACTCGAGCAACAAATTCACCTAGAGTTCGTTGCATCACGTAGACGGCCTTGTGATATGGGCGAGTCTCGAGCTCTGTCGGCTTCTGACGAAGGTAAAAGCATGCCACCGGCCTGACGGCACGTTCAGGTGGAGGTCGATATGTGGTATCCACTCCCAGCGCTTCGATCCAGCCGCTGAGGTTTCCTGCGATATCCGATTTCGCCACACGCGTCGGCTGATCGGAGCCCTGCCGAGATGAGGGATCAGATCCAATCACAGGGCGGTCCTGCCAGGACGCATTCGGTCCACTGACCGACACTGCGGAGTGGAGCGAAAGCGAGCTGGGAGAGGGTGAGACCAGTGATCCAGTGACAGAGCTGTGCGTGCTCCGATCTCTCCAGATGTTGCTATCCCGTGACTCGGTCTTGGTCAGATCAAGTGCTTCACCAGGGAGAGAGACAGGGTGTGCATCTGGGTCATCGAGGTCTTCACCACGCAGGTACAAGACGCTGGTTGGCCGCGTACTCGTAAACATGTCCTGCAAAGTCTGGAGCTTGAAATGCAAGTCTTCTTCGAGCGCGTTGCGAGCGCCTCCTGCGCCGTTTCCGCCGCCTGCAGAACTCGCTGACGACATGGACCATGTGCGCTTGTGTTTTTGAGCTTTGCCAGGCCGTTGATTGTCGACACCTCCCTTAGGTTGTGTGCCGGCAGCGCGCTTGCGCTTGCCAAAATCCTTTAGACCGCTTTCAGCTTGTGCAATTTGCTGCTTGAGCTTGTCGATCGTCTTCTTGACGTGTGCAACATCATTTGACAGTTTCCGTTCCGCACCATGGTCGCGGAAGAGCTTGACCTTGCAGTAGCATATCTCAGGCGTATCCTCTCCAGCAGAGGGACCATCAGCCGTAAGGAGATTGGTCTTGGCGCAAAGTCGTACGGGTATACCCTTGACGCCCTTGGAATGACTGAAATCGGTGGAGAGGAAGTTGAAGCGTACCGCCACATTACATTCAACGACTCCATTGACGCCCGGTGTCCAGATCACGGAAAATCCATCGAATGATGCGCTTTCCAATTCGACTCTCGTCCTCTTGTCATCACCTTCAGCTGGCTGGCCAGCCTCAACATACTCGACGGCCTGCAATTTGCCTCCTCTTTGATGAGCTTCATTTGTTCCTCGACCTTCCTTCCATAAACTCCAACAAACACCGGGTTTTTGCCGCTGTTGATCGTCCTCAAACGAAACTCGTACAAAGGTCCTGAAGCGTGTGCCTGGAGCAATTGGTATGGTGGGCGTTGTGTCGAGGATTGACAGCGAATACGCCTGTCCTTTATTCAGGTATGTGACGGGAATCTCGTCTGCGTGTTTGATCATAGCGGTCGGGGCGTTCAAGGTGACGTGGAAGCGGAACTTTTCTGCAGACGGGTGCATAGGCATGTGCATGGCCATGCCGTACTGTCTGTCCTGAAAACCAACCATGGGGGATGGAGCCTGGAATGCGCTGTCAATCGATCCCAAACGGGCATCTTCGGAGGGATCCGAATCCATGGGAGACCCATCCTGGTCCATAGTCTCGTAGCCGGTATCCTGATGAACAAACGACGAAGGTGCAAATGTCTGCTGCTGTACTTGAGGCTGAACAAAGGGGTTGAAATGCGCTTGATGATGGAACTGGCTTGGGTGCATGCCAGAAGCGGCGTGATGAAACGCGCTCATATCCATCATTCCCGGGCCCGTTTGTAAGCCAGCATCGGTGGTCGGCATAGAGAGAGGGGTGCCTAGGCCCATGCCGAAGCTCAGCGTCGGAGTGTGCAAATCCCCAGCCCGAGGATGATAGATAGTGTTGGTACCTCCAGGAGTCGGCGTATAGTATCCTGGCGGCGCATTGGCAAAGGTGGAAAAAGAGAATGAGTTGGGATCCATCAAAGAAGGTGTGAACCTCCATGGCTCATTCGTAGCCCTTGGAGTGGGATCTTGGTCGTGGAATGCATCGTGGCTCAGGCTTCTATATCGAATGTGAGTCAATATCCTGAGCAATAAGGAGATGCAGAGAAGACAGGGGGTTGTGCTCCTTTGATATGACGCGCAACTGTTAAGGTACCATTTCGAAGTCGGGCAACACTGTACATACCTGTCCTGACCGCCAGCAGCGTTTCCTTGATTACCTGTAGTGGCAGTATGCGAAGCGGAGGCAGCAGCTGAGGAGCCTGAAGATATCTCGGGGAACTGTTGTCTGAAATTGGCAACAAGATCGTCGCCCGGCTTCTGCGAGCTCGTTCTGTAATGCACACGAAGGTGATGTTAGCCCAAGTCTTATCTCGCGCAATGCGCAGAGTTTCAAGTCTTTGGTTCCTTGGGTCCGACCAGTGCCCACAGATGTCCACAAGGAGGAAGCGACGTGCTAGACGCTAATATATTGGCGCAGGCCTGGGCTAGACTGGAGCCTCGGCCGTGTAGAGGTTGGCATTGTGTGTTTGAATGGGGGACAGGGCATTGTGTGGCAAGGCCAAGCTTGTGGGTGTGCTCTTACCTTTGGCGAAACATCTGACGTGCAAGAAAGTTCCCGCGATTTGCAGGCTGTGTGGGAGGGAGAGTGGTGACAAGAGATATATAGATGCACAGAAAGTGCTCTTGACAGGCGCGTCGTTGCTCGAAGGAAGCGAAATACGGCCAAGACAGTCTGCACGGACCAAGGCAAACGATCGGCGCAAGTAATTGCGTGGCTCGTATCCGGCGTGATGGGTTGGGTGAGGCGGCGCGGACGCTGCTAGTAGTGAGGCTGGCAGTGTCTCGGGGCACGGGTGGGGAAGACTGTGTGGCACGGGTATTGGTCGGCGGTTGATGATCGTTGGTAAAAGGTTAGGCGAAGAGGCTGATGCGGGTGCGCCTTCATGGATGGCGACAGAGATTCGCACTTCAGCTCGTCGATCCCAAATCTATAGCAGCGCACAGGCACCCGAAGGGCTCGGATGGTGACAGTCGTCTCTAGCAAGATGCAGACTGCGACATGCGAGAATCAGGCGCTGTGAGCTGTCTTGGGTGCGCCTGCCGCCTGCTTTCACTTTCCGTGACGGCGGACAGACGGCAGCAAAGGCAATGTAGTAGCGCGAGATTGGACGGGACGATCGAGTCGGCGCGTAAGGAGGTATGGATATCGAGTCGATGCAGATCTGGCTGGACTCGTCGAGACAGCGCGGCCAAATGCGGATGCAGCTGGGCACAAGGCAGCGTGGGCTCGGGATCGGGCCTGGGCTTGGGCTTCCGTCGTCTGGAGGCTTGCAGTGGTTCGTCTGACTGTGTGGGCGTGCTGGCGCGCTGGCTGCCTAACGAGGGCAGACCTGGAGAGCAAGAGAGAGAAGATGCCGGGTAGTGTGCTGAATGAGGGACGAGAGCCTGCAGCGGCGCAATACCAAAAGATCAAAGAACCGAGGACCACACCAATACTCGACAAGAACGAGCTGAGCTGACACAAGCGCGCGCAACCGTGGTGTAGACAAGAATGTCCTAAGACGACGCGGGAGCTGAGAATGGTTCAGAGGATGGCAGAGAGGACGGTAAAGACTCGAGAGCGTCCAGACAGACCTAAGGTCACAGTTGGAAAGTGGGAAAGAAAAAAAAAATACGAAATTCCAAAATAATGGCAATGAAAAGATGACAAGAGGACACAAGACCCAAGATGGCCCACGCAATGTCGGATATGTATGTGCTGCCGCGCAAGAGAGTAGGAGCAAGCAAGCAGCAGCAGCAGCAAGCGGGCGCGTATGGGAGAATTCGGTAAGTACTACAGTACAATGCCACGGTACAGTATAGCGGGTAGGGCAGGAACTGCGACTGCGACGGGGACTGGCGCCGGGGGTGGTTGGGGTGGCAGCGCCGGGGTTATTATGGACAGTGGGACGCTGGCAGACTGGGCAGCCCACAGCCAGGCTGCCAGGGCGCGCTCGGTTGGAGAGACAGCAGGAGAGTGTGTGAGGACTGGGCAGGGTTACAGTGGGGTAGGTGAGTGTGCAGGGCCAGCGATGGGTACAAGGGTACTTTTCACATACATGGGTCCCTTTCAGGGTGTGTGCGAGCTTTGTACTGCACGCTGGGTATCAAGTACCCGAATTCGCGACACGTACCGGATACACTGGCGGCCAGGTCCAGTCTGCACTATAGCACCAGGATTGTATATTCCATCCAGCTGCTGGGCTTCCTCGTGTGATGCGCCAACCGATATGAAGTACAAGAGGGCTGTTTATCAGACTATGTAGGGTCTCTGTGCGTGGTGTGTTGCGGCCCTGCAACCCCTCGACCTATGGGTGTCTAATGTGAGCTTTGAATTAAGTACTATAGTAAGTACTACATTGAGTAGAGGGGCATCTATCTAAGAGGGACTGAAGACTATCAGCTCTGCGTCTGCGACACCGGCACGGGCTTCAGCAAACATGCCATGCGCAAAATGGTACAGCGCAAGGTTTGGAAGGACAAAGATCAGTAGTTTGCTTATGGAATAGGTTGCGAAGATTGACGAGTGCAGTAGAGTGCCCAGTATATCATGTAAGTAGTATATCATTCTGCTCGTCAGGTCACCGTCTTTTCATGCGCCCTACTATGACCAAATATGATGTTGCACGGTTCATGGAGCGTCTCGACCTCGTTCTAGCAACTTCGTAGTGCCCATGTACCTGATACAAGCAGAACGGACAGCAGTACAGCACAGTACAAGTTGAGAGGTGCAGGTGCAAGTTGCAGGGAGTTCAAAGAAAAGAGCTCGTTTCTACCCGTCTTGTCATCTGCTGCCGCGGCAAGCCCAGAGCCCCCAAACCTGCACTAGCAGACCTGGCATGCTAGGAGACTAGCAGATAGCTTCCAGAGTTTCACCAATCGGCGAGCGCAGTACTCAGTGCTCAAGTACACACATTTACCTAGACGCTAAAATACCGAGGGATTCCATACGATCAGATTCATGGAAATGGCACGTTTTCCCGCCCGGCTGCCGAGTGCCCAGAATTCATCATCTCCCCGTGTCGGAGATGTTGACCAGTGATAGGCCATTGGGAAAGGATTAGACGGTGAAAAGTATGCTGTTGAGGAAGGAACATTGCGACACGCTAGTTGCTGGTGAAGGGGTGGGTACTCCTGCCTTGCAATACGACCAGGGCTCCATTCTGCATATCCATCGAAATCAGGTCTGTACTTGCTGTACACTGTACAGCCCCTGTCTGTTTTGGCCCCTCTCTTTCTTCCCTTTCTTCTCTCCACCAGACGCTGTCAAACGGGCGTGCTCAACCGCCACACCTGAACCGAGGCCACATAAACGACCATCCAAGCATTGTACTATAGTAGTACGCAGCCAGCCTGACGGCTGCGTGCGTGGCCGCGTGCGTGTACGACGGCCCTCTCTCTTTTGCCCTTCTGTCTTTGTGCGCTGGTATGCCACGGATGCATTCAGACACGACACAATTCCGAGGACTGACCTAAACCGACATCGTGTGGGCAACAACGTCGTCACTCGATGCGAAGGCCGTGGGCTGCCTCCGCTGCTTTGCTCGGCCTGGTCGGTTTTGGCTGTCTGGAGCCTCGAATTGGATGAGTCTGGCTGATCTACTGCACACCAGCCACAGCCTGGACCCCTTCTTGAGAGTCTGGTGGCCCTTCTGATGCTATGCCTGGCCGGTACCGACGGGTCAAGTACAGATCGTCGTGTGGCGGTGCGCTGGTCAACCTGGCTTCATGGGAGTGGTTGCATCGGGGAGCCGGTCGACGTGCGTTACCATAGTACATACAGTAAGGTGTACAACTTTATTCTACATCTTCTTGGGAGCGAAGCTAATAAGGGTACAGCAGGGGAGCCTCCTGCTGACATACGCATTGAGACCAACTAGGCCCAAAGTCGAGTACAGCACATGCTGCCGCCGTGTCGATCAGTCCCAACAGGGCAATTGATACAGGCCAGACTCGCAAGACGATATCTGCACTGGTTGTGATTGGCCTCGCAGCCGCAAGCGAAGAGCCCGGTCTCGTGGAGTCTTGTCTTCGCTTGTTTCTTCTATCCCTTTCTACAGAAATTCTCCGCTACCGTCCTGGCCGGGCGTGTACCATAGTAGCAGGCCCAACGGAACGACCGGCCAGAGACAAGCCTGTACGCTCTTGGAAGTATACATACTTGGGAAGCCAAATTGGCCTTGTACATACAGCACGGGATATGCAACGGCCAGCACGTGGCTGCAGAAACAAAAAAGTGTCTAGCATACAAAGGTGGTAAGTCCTTGCGGGCTTCTATGGGAGGCCTGTGGCTTGCGCGGCCTATTTCGATGCTTGGTTTGCCACGGTCCGCCACACGTTCCCGCCCCCTCCCTCTTTTTGCGCTGCTCTAGCCCCTTCGGTGAGATCACGGCTTCTTAACTCGCAGTACAACCATCGAGCCGTTTGTGAATTTCTAGTGCAACTTAGCTTTGAGCAGTGTCAGGTGGGGGGACCTGTTTATCGCCGACCCTAGCCAGCACTAGTAGTCCAGACGAACAAGAGGCATCTGTACTTGTATACTTAGACTTATGACGATAGCATTGTGGCAACAGGGTGTTCTTAGGTGTAATTAATTTCATTTTCGAGGAGGGGCTACTCCTATATATAAATGTTCATAGTGCCTACCTACGGTGTCGACAGCCTTCCAATCACTCGGGCCTTCTTGACTTAGCATGCCATCAGCGTGGGATTATAAGTTGCTCAGGTGTTAATAATTGACCTTGTACTTCTCCCGCTACGGATACAATGGCAGAAGACTGTGGTGCCTTTTGCAATTTGTGTATGCTACTATTCCTCAAGAGACGTTTGGAGCGGGCCGAGGTCTCTGCAAGACAAGCACGGCTAGGTGCTAGGCTACGCAGCGGAGCTATGCCCGCCATTTCTACGGCACAATAGCGCGGCACACTTGGCACGCATGATGGGTAATTTTGCGAAAAGCCAGAGCTAGGCCTTGCTGGGAGATGAAGCCCGTGCCCAATGCTTTTGATGCGATCCAAATTTTTAATCTAATTTTTAAATTTTTTTCTTCATTATCTTCCTTCATTCTTCTTTCTTTTATTCAGGCCTAAAAGCAGATTTCGAAGTGACAGGCCTAGTAGCAGCGTTAGAAGAACAAGGCAAGCATGCCAGGCAATCGACGGAATATAGATTTTAGAGCTGGACGGGGTGGCTGGACTACTTTGTACAGAACTTGCGTCGCAAGCCCTTAATCTCGAACGTCGAGCTATCAGTGCAACTCCTTCTAGACTTGCTCTTGTCTTGACCGAAGGACGGCAGTCACTTTGTCTGTGCGAAGCAAGCCATGTCAGTGAACTATACAAATCCATAAACCACAAGGCACAAACCAACTTGGCAGGGGTCAATTAACCAGAATGTTGGTGCAGAAACCTTATAAGGACACCGTATTGATGCACTGTTCTGGCTCTCCACGTGGTCCCCCAATCATGCAGACTACATTGTGATTGTGTTGGATATTGCCAGTTGCACAGAGCGCTCGCTCCTTAGAGTGGCTGGTTCACTGCCCGCTCCCTTCCGGAGATATTCCGTCGAATCTGCGTTGCATTTTTGTGCCAACTTGATGGCCCCTTCTGACAGAGAAAGCAAAAGCCGCCGATTGCAGTAAGTCGATTTCTTGGGCTCACAGCCACCACATGCCGCCAAAGTGAGGACGACCGTCTGTGTCTTTTTTTCGCTGTTCCTCCTTTTCAGATCCGCGGCGAGCGGCGGTCTGAACAGCGCAAGGATAGGTCGTCGGTGTCAGCGGGCATGCAAGTCACGATTATGCAACGTGGTAGACGTGGGAGACGCTGGCAAGCCAATGCTGGTTCTACTGACGTCACTGCCGGCCAGTCAGTGTGTTTCATCTTCTGCTTTGGGGAGCGGAATTTGGTTGTCGCGGGCGCTATGGGCATGGGGTGATGTCGCGTTTAGGGTGGGGAGTGCGTGAAAAAAAGAATAGCGGAGCAGGTGGGACCTCCAGAGCGGGTCTCTCGGAAAGCACTAGGGCAGTAGCCTCGGAGAGGGTTAGAATATTGGGAGGGGAGCAGGAGCACTTGAGGGGCAGAGAGTTCTAGGCTGGGAAGAACATGGACCAATGCGGTCAGTCAGAATTTTAAGATAGAGTCAGGTGCGTGGTGTTCGTACTGTGAGACTGATCAGCGTGAAGTTCTCATCTAAGATAGACCGCATCGACCGACTCGTCGATTCTGACTACCAGGTCCGCGGTGGGGAAGCGCCAGACTGGAATTTTGTAAATGCCATCGATGCTATCTCGATACCTTTCAAAAGCTTGTCGCTGGCGATTCAAGCTTGAGGTTATCATTGATGCCTTTTTTTGATGCGCGAGGAGGCGCACTGATTACTGTGTGATGTACTGACCCGCTGTTTTCACACCCAGACCGCGAATCCGCGATATCCACAAGTGATTATAGCGCTCACAATACTCAGCCCTGACAGCCAGGTCGTTGGAATCTGATTTTTTTCCTTCTTTTTGGTTTTCTCCTTGGTTGGTCAATACTTAGTATGTATTGCCCGGCACTTATCGGGTCTTCGGGTTTCCGTCAAAGCCTTCGTTCATTGATGAGATCAACTGTGGTCTTCTGGAGACTATTGCAGACAATTTCATAACCTTACCATGTGATATGAAGGCCAGTCACGGCAACATGACCGCATCAAATCCTCATTTGAGCGATATTCTTATAACTCTGTCGAGAGTGGAAAACGTATTATGTTGTGCTGTGCTGCGCGGTACTGTGCTGCGCTGAAATTTTGAGTCTCGACGGCCGTCATTTTTATTTGCAAGTCGCAGCACCACGGCTTGGGCGGAAGCCATTTGTAGAAGGCGCCTGCCGCGTCTAGCTCAGCGTGCGTGTGCGGAGGTACTGACCCACTGGTTTAGTACGAACAGGTACTTGCTTGGCTTGCTTTGCGTCTACTATTCGCCAGGTATTAAAAATTAGGTCTTTTCATAAATTTGAGCCTCGGACACGTCCATTTAGGGTTGCTTCCAATCCAACGCATGGAATGCTGACTCGTAAGAGGAAATACATATGTCCGCGTGGCCCCATAAGTTGATGAGGCTGTGGCCCAGTGGACCAATGGCCCAGTGGCCGACAATTTTGCCAGACTCATAGGTGCACTTCATAATGGCGTCATTATGGAGCGACACTCCAAAGGCCAGCTGCCCCTTCCTTCCCCCCATCTTGCCTATACTACAGTATTCCCCGCCAGTGTCGCCAGGCCCACACCAGCCAATCAGACCAATCAAGCGGACGCCGCTAGAGGCAGGGCCGTTGCATCGCGGGGGGTGCGATGGGGCGTAGACCCAAATCAGCGATTGACACAGCAAGGGACGCAGGTGCAAGGGAGGCTCGCGATCGAACCAGAAGACCCAAAATAAATCAGCAACTCACGATCAAACACGAATATGCGCACAACCTGAAAGTTAGGTATGCATAAGAGCCACACCAATATTCATGCTCCGCCCTATGCCCTTGGGGCGCAACTCCATAATCCTTCTTTGCTATATAAGTCTTTGCTGACTCCTTTCTCGTCCGCATACAGTAGCTGCAGTTGGAGCAGGCACGGATACATCGGCTCCAAGCGTCCCGGGCCTTCATGTTAGAATCCGGCATGATGCCCGGCCCGCAGCGATCGTTCCTACCCTTCCGGGCCGCACGTCGCTCTCACCGGTGACAGTGTCACGTTGCTTCATTTTAAGGAGGAAAAGTACTCAGGTGACAATATTGAATGTCGGCTGAAGGATCTTCCTACTTGGTAGATACGTAGGAGTTCAGGTAGGTAGTGGTAGTGGTTGACCGCAATGACCGCTGGCTTGGTGAGAGGCGAAGCGGCTATTGACGCTTGCTCCCATGTCGATTATTTCAAGATGCAGGAACCATCACGGATAATTCCGTCATCCCTTGGGCCTAATATTGCAAATATGACGAGCTAGAAGCCTGGGGGGGGGGGGAATAGAGAAGGGTACTGTGGCCGATCTTGGAAACGAATGAATTTCGCCCGATGCACAGCAAGACCTTGGCTTTGCTTCCTTCATCGCTATGTACGTGTGTACGGTATCATAGCATACACATGCGCTTATAACTCGAGAAAATCATTCAAAGTCTTGGTGAGGAAGGAAAGAGAAAGAAAAGCAATGTACGAAGTATGAAAAAAGGGACCCAATAGTTTAAGTCTGGACCCTGCTGCTCATCCCTTCCAGATCCCCCAGCTCCAGCTCCTAGGCGCGTCGGTCTGTAGCATCAATGCTCCACCAACGCAACCTGTCACTCGAATTAAACATTGTTAGCCGAATCGAGACTGCAGCTGATCTGTGTCTATCACCGTCGGGAGCGGACCGCCCTGCTCACTCTGGCAATTGGAGTCCCACGGCGCAAACGGGCTCACCAGCCGAACGATGTTGGATCCCCCTGACATAGATCAATCATTATGGGGGTTAGAGAGCACCAGCCCTAGCCGGGCCAGGCTGGGATGGGCTGATGTTTCCAGCCCTTTCGCCGGCCTCACAATCTTAAGGTGGCAGTGGCCCCGAATCTCGCAAAATTCATTGATGAATACGCCGTCGTGCTATAAGCCGGGGTCATGCCGCATGCGTGCCTTATGTACCTACAGTAACCATGTTGCCTTTTGTCATTGAGTCTGATTGATGTGCGTCAGCATCAAATCTCTGCCTCTGCGGTTGTTTTCATAGACTCCTGCGATCAAGCAATGATGCAACATCGAATTCGCTTGGCGAAGTAGAGAAGCTTGATCCGTTCACCTGGAAGGAGGCCGCGTGATATTTGCTACCGGGTGTGTCAAAGGACAAAGACAACAAACTTGCAGCGAGATGAAGGCATGAATAAAAAGACAACACTATTAATATAAACTGACTTCCACACCTTAGTTCTGAGCTTCAATAGCATTCATTTCTCATGCGCTCGAGCTACCGCATTTACCTTACATAAAAGTTCCCGAGCCGAGACAGGAATCATAATTATTCCACTATTGTATTTGATACACGTGTAAACAGCCTCGTGTATTGCTGTTCAATAGTGGCAGCTGGGTACAACACAATAGGCATCTACTCAAATCAGAAGCTGTCCATTGCGTGAAGACTCACGGCGGTCACTCAGCTACGGGTTCGGCCTGTAGATATTGATCTGTATTATTCATGCATAACTGTAGATATGCACAGTTGAAAAGCGTGAATATTTGAGTTCCATCACTGCTAGGCGTATATGAGCTCATATTGACGGAAGAAGTCACTAAATCACATTTTGAATACCGATTCCTTCTTGCGATTGCCAAAGAGAGGACTGAGCGTGTGGAGAGCTCCTTTCTCACCTGTATGTTCAAGCGCTACATTTGCTTTCCATGGATGAAGCTGCATAGTTGTGGATGCTTCGCCTCGCCACTGTTGATCATGTTGTGAGTTCTTGCATTCGTAGTCTTCACATAAGTGACGAAATTGTATCGTATACCAGTACACACCACTAACCGTCTGCAAGATAGATTGTACTGCTAGCTTCAGTAACTAAATTACAGAAAATAAACGTGCCTAGGGAGGTATTATTGTGGATAATGCAAGAGATGTGTCTCGACGGGATGTTGACCTCGCAAGCTCAAATGCTAGGTTGGTATGCAGTACGATTGAGTTTAAGCTTTCTGATCCTTGCACATGACCATCACTGCTTTAGAGTCGCTCAGGTCAGTTGCTTTCTTTGTTTCAAACGCAGTAATCTATATCATTTGTATGTGGTTGATGTTGTGCAATGGCGATGAAATTTCATGCCAGACTTAGTCATGATCTACCATGACCTCGTTCTCCAGCCAAGGTCCAACATATCTCACCTCAACTATGTTGAAATCATTGCGCATGTAGAAGGTCTCATTCTGCCAAGAGCAGCAACTTTAAACATAGGCTTTGGAAGCTGTTGGATCTTGGAGGAATAGAAAATGAGCAGAGCATAGTCAGCCGGAGCTCATATCAAACAATTATTCAATTTTTGAATAAGGTTGAACGAATTCGTAATGTCTTGGAACTTTTTCTGATGAGGCACGTCATCAATTATCTTCTCCAATTACGGGACACAAGAAACCTCTCGAGGATTTAACCGATGGGTAAGACAAGATAAGAACGCAAAAATATATCAAGACCGCAAGCGATGCTCAACTGACGAATCCTTTTTTCCTCACATGATAAAGTCATCACTCAACAGGCTGTTTGAGACACCAAATCGTCCACCAGCTAGACCATCAGCTATCATCGGCAGTCCTTTCCGATAAAATACGAGTTTAAAAGCCAGATGTGATCATGATATGGAGCAGTCGATCACAGAAATTTAAATGCAAAAGCACAAATGCCGTGAGCCGATTGTGTATGTTCTGCATACACTGGCCTGGATTGGAATCGCAGAATATACTAAATTTTTCAAAATGCTGTGACTATCACTAGATACTCTGATTTCCGAACGCACTCATACTGGCTTCAGACCTGGATTTGACGGTCAGTGTACGAAAATGATGAGTATGTGGCCTTAGGCTCGTTATTAAAGCATCTTGCAGGCTCATTGCACGTAGTGGGGTATGTGTAAAAGGGTTCTCCTTGCCTCCCAGGAAAGTAACAATATATGCAAGGTCTTAGGCGATGATCGTTAATTCTTGATTATAACGTCTTTGTCCGACCCAACTTTGAATCAAAAAGTGATTCTCTCCAGGTGCACAGTTCTGGTGACCATGTATATAATCCACTCTTCGAACATGATCAACACGTTTTCAACATCAAGCCCGGCCGTGTTGATCGACATTGTTGTCCTAATCACAGTATTTTCGTTAATATAATCGACACCACAATTTGCTAAGCGGCTCTTGATCATATCCTTATTGGCCTTATAGGCAGCTGCTTTCCTAGATCTAGCAGCACTAATATTGATCAAGTGATGCACCCTACTCCTTAGGTATTTGAAAACATACACAGCAACAGTAAGAAGTCAAGCAGTATACATTTAGCCAGGTTAGATAGGTAACACATGCCAAACGAAATTAATAGAGGTTACCAACTGTGATATAACATCATATGTTACTGAGCAGACGAGAAACGCAGTCACATAATACCATACTGTAAGCAGGTATATAACTCCGAAATGCTCAATTGAAGTCCTTTGGACAAAGTGAAAGCGCTCGGTTGTTGAATTGGAAAGGAATAGATACCGAGATATGTACTTGGTGTACGATGAGAGACACTTGCTCAATATATCGACACGAAGCTTACCGAGCGATTGAAATGTACCAGCTTCTTCTCAACAACAACAGCAACGATCGAGAAACGCCTTTTGTATATTGATCTTGTTATGTTTTCACTCGGCAGTCACATATATTAGCAGAGTATTGACTTACCGCCAAGACTCGAGGACAGGATACGCCTTCAACCAGTCTTGGTTATTGGGGACAATACCGCACTTCCACCAGATCCCGGATATTTCTGTTGCCAATTTCTGGTAATAATGCGCACTCCAGGTTCAAATTAAAGTTACATGTATTGACAGTCCTATCACCACGTGATAGAATTGTCGATATAAGTCGGCCTGAACCCTTGAACAAATATGTACTTTCGACTATTGTTATCAATTTTCTCGAGAACACCCATGATTCCGAGTACTTCACATCATTGAGCGCAGACTGCTACGCGGATGTGAAGAACCGATTCGAGCCTAGAACGTGCGTTGACTTGAAGAACTGACAATAATGATGATTAAGGCTGCTTGATGCTATATCAATCGAGCATTTGACAGTGTGGACGTCGTTTGATTCATTCTTCAAGCTGTACACAATAGTGGCAGGCGCGTATTTTATCTTACATAAAAAAGAACAGCTTTCATAAGAGCCAGGCAGAAGAGAGTGTTTAAATATTTTTGTAAGGTCTACTGTGTTGTTTCACGATTGGTACCTCCCGCGACCGCCAGTGCATAAAAAAGCAGGCCGCAAATGAGTGGGACAAGTCCTTGAAACTCTGGAGCTTGCTCAATACTCGTGTATCAGCACCCATAAAGCAAGCTTTTTGTGACCAATGCAAACTTGGTGCAGAGGGCAGAAAAAACCACGGTCGTCGAGTCGGGCCCTGAGAAGTGCGACTCGTGCAGAATTGATTGGTCGCGGAGAGGCGCATCATGTGCATCATGTGCCGCGAGGCTGCTAGACGACTTGATAGTGATCACCCGGCATATCATTGTGTATTTTAGCGCCATGTGCAGTCAGTCAAGGAGCCTTGGCCAATCTGACCATTTACGCCTGCCCAGGTGGTGGTTTGCTGTGTGGTACTTGCTTGTAGTCAAAGTCCCCCTCCGAGCCTTGGTTCGCGCCTCCTTCCTAAGGCCCTTGATGCCGCAAGGCAGCCCCTCCTATCTATCTGTCTTATCTATCGCAGTAGATTACCGCGCCACGAGCGCACCCACGCTAAGCACGCACTGCGATAGTGTGTGCGTAAAACACCCCAAGACCTCCAGGAACTGAGACCAGAGCACCACCTAAAGCACGCCTCACTAGCGACCTGTCCGCTGCGCTCTCGCCGAACGTCCGCCTTTAACTTTCTTTCCTAGACTGCAAAATTCCGATTTCCCTAGCTACTGCACTGGCTGTCCTCCTACGATCCAAGTCTCAGAGCCGTAGAGAAAATCTCCGTTGACCTAATGACCTATTGATTGCATTCTCCAACGACCTATACATCATCTCGCTTGGTGTCCTTTCCCCTGCGACAAAGACGAGACAGACCAGCTTCGCGACATTGTCTCGAGTCCAAAGCCCCCTTTCGACTTCAACCGTGGGGACCCGTCCCAACTGTTTGACCTGCGTGTCTTTGCATCTCGACTTTTCCCTGCTTGAATTTGCCCTGATCTAAGGTTGTGTCGCATTCCCAACAAGATCTCGCCCTCTAACTACTCAACACCCTCTGCTTCGCCAGAGATAACCACAACCCGCCAAGGACAGATATCGATTTTACCGTTATCGTCATCATCGCTAGCCGAGCCGTCTAAACCCTCGCCGCCTCGAAACAAGCACCATGTCATCTACGACCCCGACCACAACCGTAGATGCAGCACCCGAGGAGAACCACAGCGACAGCTCCAAGCTGCGCATCTTCGTTGGCATCCTCAAGAAGTTTGTCACCATTCCCACTATCGAAGCCACTATTTGCCTCCCTCCATCATGTGACTGCCGTGTTCTTTTGCTGATTTTCGCCCCCGCTCCAGGTTCATCGGAGTCGCTGATCTCGCCTCTGTGCGCTTCTCTCTACCCTCCCAGCTGCTCGAGCCCACCCCGAACCTCGAATATTGGAACTACCTCGATGCTCCGAATGCCTTTGTAGCTATCGGCACCTCGGACGATGCCGTGGATCGCATGCTCGAAGTTTTGCGTTTCTGGTTCACAAAGGACTTGAAATACGCGAAGGGAAAGCCCTGCAAACCATACAACTCTTGCTTGGGAGAATTCTTCAGGGTACGACTTGCCAGAGAACCCTGAAAGTCAGCCTTGACTAGAATACTGACTTAAATCACACTGCAGTGCAACTGGGACACAGAAGACAGTGCACCGAGAATCAATACGAGAGAACTTCTTATCGGCAATAGCACTCCAGGGAGTGGCGCCTCGAGCGTCAAGTCCGGCAAGCTCGCCATCCCGACTGGCCTCGGTTCCGGTGACTCGAGAGCAGCGTCGACCGTTTCGGTTCCGCAGACAGCCAAGAAATCGAGTGCGACACCTGTGCGCGTCTCGTACCTGACCGAGCAGACATCTCATCACCCACCTGTCAGCGCATTCTGGGTCGACTGTCCTGACAAGGGTCTGTATGCTCGTGGATTTGACCAAATCAGCGCCAAGTTTACGGGAACTTCCATTAAGGTCAGCCCGGGCGAGCACAACCTGGGCATCTTTATTACACTGGAGAAGCGCAACAATGAGACGTACCGCTTGGAACATCCTGCTGCTCATTTGGGTGGCATCTTCCGCGGCGCACTCAGTGTCAGTGTTGGCGACTCAGCCTACGTTACTTGCCCAGAGACCAAGCTGAAGGCCATCCTGAATTACTACGATGAGGGTTGGTTGAGGGGCTCGACCAACAAGGTGGAAGGCATCATCTTCAAATACGACCCCAACAATGATGACAAGGTCAAGATCAAGGATGTCCCAGAAGAGGATATACTGGTGAGGTTGAGCGGCGCCTGGAAAGAGAAGATTCAATTCACTTTGGGACCAAAGCCATTCGTGAGTTCTGGCGCACGTAGTCGTAAGGGTCTCAAGCCTTCACTTTACTGACAATACTATCAGGACTCTCATCCTCAGGATAAGCGCATTACGATCATCGACATTGCACCACTCACCGTTGCTCCCAAGTCCCTTCCGCCCATGGAGAAACAGCTCCCACACGAGTCATTGAAGTTTTGGAGCGGCGTCACGGACGCTATTACGACCAAGCAGTTCTCCAAGGCCACAACCATCAAGCAAGAACTTGAAGAAGCCCAAAGAGAGAAGGCCAGGGAAAGGGAAAAGATGGGTACTGTCTTCCAGCCCGTTTTCTTCGAACAAGTGACTGGCAACGAGGGGAAGCCCGACTTGACTGCCAAGGGCCGTGAAGTGTTGCAAAGGGCGCAGAAGGGGGACTGGGACCTCGAGGGTATCGTGACTCCTTGAGGATGACCTACAGTTGAGCTACACCTTGGACGTCAAGTCACGGAGACTTTATGAACCTTTGATTTAAATCATCATCTGATACGACTTGATCGTTTTCTTGGGACATTGAATCGATCCGCTCATTTTCTTTTGCCGACATTGCATAGCTCTGGCTGGGGAAGGGGGCATTTTGTTTCCATATAAAACAGTCGTACATTCTTTATACTGGATCGTGCAATCGGTTGCTGATTGCTTGCGGGCTCAGGAGTGTTTATAGGCTCCTACAGGTGGCCCCTCGTGTGTCTATACTTGCGTGTTCTATATATCAAGATTTAAACAGGCGCTTCCGGGTAGAGGTCTTGGTTTAATGATTTTGCCACTATATTTCGAGCTACTTCTTTTGTGCCCTCTCTAACAGTGATGGTGGCTTGCAATATCAGTCAGTACACGTGGCGTTGTTCCCGCCGGTTTCCGTGCCCAGCTGTTTCAATCATTGTCCCAAGGGCTTACATCAAATCACGATAGGGGTCAGCATTCTCTTTCCGTCACCAAGAATAATACTGCTTGGACTGATGTTGTAGAGTGCCTACTATTTAAGCTATTTGTTCCTATATCTTTATGCATGTTCCTTTTTCCGTGACCGTGGCTCTACCCGCAGGAAAGTACCGCCTTCTAATTTCAGTCCGAACTCGTGCCCAATGTCTGTCCAATACCTGCAGCAATTCAGTTACCCATGCTGATTCTTTGGCTCTTCATATCAGAGCAATTCGTTCCGAGTAGTCTTTTGCATGTGCGAACCTAATATCACCAACAAGACGCCTAATGTCCCTTCTGCATGTCTGCTTCCAGTCTGTCGATGTCCTTGAGTACGCCGTCCTTGCTCGCAATCTTGTTGAGCTGTGTAACCTCAAGGCTCTTGGCTCCCTCTTGCTTCAAGCGGAACTCGAGATCTTCGATGGCACGGAGCTTCTTTTGTAGCGATCTCATCTTTTTGGCATTGGCGCTTTGCGCTTGGTTTTGCCCCGCCGGCTCTGCTCCTTGTGCTGGAGTTTCTTGCACCTCTTCCTGAGACACTGGCTGGCTGATGGGAACCTGGTCTCTGCTGTTCTGAGTGAAAGCCCGGCCGCCGCGAGGCCCTTGATTGGGCTTGCGCGAGTGGCTCCTCGATTGGTTGTTTTGGTGACCAGCGCGACGATCGCGGTGACCCTCCTCGCCACCTGATCCGCTGCCATGACCGTGCGACGGTGGTGCAAGGCCGCCTTCGTTCTGTCCTTGTGGCTGGTTTTCGCCATCCTTGGCCTTCTTGTTCCCGCGTTTCTTCTTGTTCTTGAGCGCTGTCTTGGACAAGCTATCGTCCCCAACGACCTCAGCTCCCGGAATCGAGCGAGATGCACCTTCTGAGAATTCAGCACCAGGTACTTGGCGGCGTGAACGGCCAAAGCCATTTAAGGAAGGCGCAGGCGCACCGTTGCCCATGACGTGGGCAGCGCCGCCTTCATCCTCACGTTTGAAGTGAAGCGGCGTCGAGCTACCACGAGCACCCGGTGGACGGTAAGCTCCAACCGGCTTGGAAGGAGTCTTGACGGTGCTGAGGTAGGTCTTTGCAGACTCGTGAGGTTCGGGCTCTGCGAGCGGGTCGACGTTCTTTGGCAGCTCATCGATTGGCACTGGACGCCATGCAATGTTGTACAACTCTTCCATGTCTTGGTTGTACATGATGCGCCCGCCCACGTGCCAGATCTTCATACCATTATCGACACGAAGCCGGGGCGACGTCGTCGCAGTCATGATGTAGGTGCCATCGGGGCTCCACTGGCACACACTTGGATTTCCGCTCTCGATGGTACAGACCTTGCGATAATCCTTGGAAAGGTCATAAATGTCGATTTGACCGGCTAAGTTGCCAAAACCGGCAACCAGCACAAAACGTCCAGTTGGCGAAAACGTGATGGTGTTGCGAGGTCCCAGAGGAAAGGAACGCTGTGAAACACCGCGATGGTTGAAGACCGTAGTCTTCGCAGGCATGTAACCGTAGACAACTCCAAATTCTCTGCCAGTAGGAGACCATGACACATCGTGGATGGGGCCCTCCTTGTCCAATGTGACTCGAGCGTCGAAATCTCCGCTGGCACTCAGCATATAAAGTGTAGTCTCTCCATAGTAACTTTTGTTAGACTTGTCCACGTCCGTTTGTGCCAGCACAATCAGGCTCGAGCCTTGCTGGTTCCACTTCATCTGAACCTTGTCACCCTTGAAGAAGGTCTTCTGCGAGATCGGGCTGGTAAACTGGGGGACGTTGAAAACCTTCACAGCGGCGGGTTGACCCTGTATCGTTTGTTAACATGTTTAGTCATCACTCAGACTAGGCGTCATGCAAGATGTGACAGGTTGAAGCTCACCTTTCTTTCAGGTACAAAAACCGCCACGTTGTGTGAAGAACCGGCTGCGAGCGCAAAGGCCGCTACACCCTCGACTCGCAACTTATTCCACACGGTTCTCAAGTCATCGCTCTGATAAAATTGAACCTCGTTGGTGACCATACGGGCACAAAACTTCTCGTCAGCGGTATACTGCAGATTCCACTCATTTTGAGACTTCTGAACAAACTGTCCCAAAGGTACCTTGGCAGTACCATCAGGAAGGGTCTCGATGACGCGCCAAATCTTGAGATTCTTGGATGCGTCGCCGTTCTCGTCCTTGGATGGACGCTCAAGGGTAGTGAGGAAGGTTCCCCGTGGCGAAAAGCCGAGCTCGTTGACCAAAGGCAAAGTGGGCAGCGAGGTCACTTCATCGCCTGTTGTGGCGTCCAAGACGCTCACGCCGTCATTAGAGGCCCAAGCGAAGTATCGGCCACATTGGGAGTATACACAGCAACGTGAGATCCCTTCAAATTTATCGAAACCAGGGACTGGCGAGTACGGCGTAGACTCTCCTGTGGCGGCAGTTCGATCGAGCCAGCCGGCGTTGAAAAGGCCAATGTTCTTCTGAGTTCGGTAGGAGAATTGCAGTAGGTTGGCCATGACTAGTGAAAGTCACAGAGGACGATAGCTGCAATTTGGAATCGGAGGTAGGAGTATTGGATCTTTGTTCGTGTTGACTGGTTTGGGGGCAGCGGTGAAGAAGGCTCGTTGAGCGGCTCTAGTGCTGTTCCGAGTTGCTGTTTTCGGGCGATTGGACTTGGTCGAGTTGTTGGTGATGTTACTGCCGCAGCCGGAATGTAGCTCTACAGGTCTGTGACATATGGTTAAAAAGACAGTTGCAACGTGGATGTTTGCAATCTGATACAGGAGGGGGCGGGACCGGCGTGATTCGTGCAGAAGGGGCGGCCTTGTGACTTATCGCAGCGGGAGGATGTACCTTGGTGACTGAGTACTGAGTACGACAAATGACCACGATCTCGTGCTCAAGTGTAACTTGATCGACGCTGAAGTCGCTGCAAGATGTCTGCCCAAAAGTCGGGGAGTTGCTGCAGTTCGACCAATGGAGGTGAAGCTGCACGTAAAATGGAAAATGTTCGTTCGCAGTGCACTCGAAGCACTATGATGGACGATAGGCGATTCGAGCAAGCGAGACTGTCGGGCGAGCAGGTCGAACAGTGTTGAGAGAAATATCGCCAACGGAAGCTGGGACAGGTGGTGCTGTGGTGATAGGTGGATGCAGGAGCAGGGCACCGACAGCACAGATGCAAAAACGGAGAACCAGGTGAAGAAAGAAGAGGGAGGAAGGGAGAGGGAAAGGTTAAGAGCAGCACTCGCGGAGGGAAACTTGACGTTGCGCGGAGTGTGAGTGTCGTGGGCCGTGGGCTGGAGAAAGCGGAAAAGAAAGGAAGGAGAAGGGAGTTGTCAAAAGTCGTAGCCGTGCGTTAGTTTGTTGTTTTGGTTGTCAAATTTTCCAGCCCAGTCAGCAGAGTCATGGTCAGACCCAAAACCAGCCAGAGCCTACGGCTGGGCCTAAGCTGGTCTTCAGAGGCCCGCCCTAAGCCTAGTGCGCGCAAGCACCTGCAACTCAGTGGGGCACAGCCTGGGATATTAGTGGAGGCTGCGACGAGCAGGAGCAGTCTGCCATTCTGCTAACAGATCAAACAGACCAATATCTTTTACAACTGGACTCTACCCCAGATGCAGTTTAGGCTCTGAATAACTGCCAGGCAATTGCAATCCCCTTTACAAGCAATACATACTCTTAAGATAATTGATTCCATAGCATACTAATATTTAGGTCCAAGTAGTATATAAAGCAGCTATTTCTTTAATATAAATATATAAATATAAACGTTTTACTAAACTTCTCTTATTTTTAATTACTAAATTAATTTTTAAATTTTATAAAAGTTTTTTTTTTTCAATTTTATTAATTTAAATTAAAATAGAATTTAATATATATTTAATATTTCAATAAAACAAATAAATATATAGTTATTAAAACTTATAATTATAAATTATATATTCTGAAGCTTTTATTATAAGTAATTTATTAAAGCTTTAAATAATTTATAGATATTTAAACCTTTTAATATTATTTCAAGGTCCAGGGAAAAGTAGATTTTACTTACTGAAAACTATTATACTAAATACTATAAAAGCCTTACTATAGCTACTAGATAAGTTTTAAATAATATATATATACTTCTTCTTCTAATCAGAACCTCCTAGGTTTCCCTTATACCGGTAGACTATTACTAGGAAATCTGGGACGGTTACTGATCTTCTACCCAAGTTTTCTCTGTTCTGTGACCCGTTGCTTCCATACGAATCTACACTTCTCCTCACTTACTCGACGAATCTTCACCCATCGCCCAAGTGCTGTTGCTATAGCTTCTGATCAGAGGTTATTCTACAGACGAGGAGACCTAGTTTGGGCGTGCCTGCAGCCAATATCGCCTTGCCAACCGACCATTTTCACTGTTTGGGCACCCCATCTGGCTCAATATAAATAAAGATAAATCTTTAGAACTAATATAAAGTATCCGGTATCGCTTTTAAATTCGTCTACGAAATTCGATATTCAATTATCTAGAGTAAATAACGGACTAGGCGGGGAATGCGGGGACTTACATGCAGGTGTCTCTTATTGCTCCTCTATCAGAATCTCTTTTATATACATGCCTGGCTGCGGATATAGAACTGCATATGTCTAGAATTAGCAATCAAGGCAGGCCGTACTCTCTAACGGCAAAGCCCGAGTCTTGTATTGAGATACCAAAGAGGTTCCCTGCCAGCCTGCTGACAGCTGTTTCTGGCCTCCAACAACTCCTCGTTGTGACCTGACCCGAATTGGCGCACCCTTCATGCATCTGCAAGCCCTGGCAACGTGGTACTGAGCCCTTCTTGTCTTGAGCACTATTCTGCCATCTTTTCTGCCACCTTCACAATGTATTCACTGTTTCCTTTGACTGTAAGCTGAGCTTTGAGTAACAGATTCATCTGCTCCACGCAAATGCATGTCTTTCTTCACTCCAATGAACAACAAAGCTTCCGATCTGCGGACATTATGCCGGGTACTCTTGACCGCTACCGCTGAACTCATCTTCCTTCTCAGTCTCGAAATCATGCACGTGGACTCAAGTACATGTCTCTGTCCATCGAATTGCACAAATTCAAGCAGATCGACTCGTTTACACCCCGAAATTGGCTTTGTGGGGTATCTAGTTGCAGCTCACAAGCAGGTCCTGCCTGTCCTCACCATATCTCCAACCTCCTCGAATCCTGCATCCAAGGTTGATTGGTTGATTGGAGGCACCAGCAAGCTATTTACTCTGGTTTCTCTGTTCTAACTCGTACTGATGCTTGCTCAATTTCACCCTTGCCCCCATCAGGTGGTGGCTTTGTCTGCCTGCTCATATGCACTAGCTCTAGGGCTTTTGCTAGATGGGCACATGGCTTTACAGAATGGCCCCCGTCTCATGAATGATAATCAGGGCAAGGTTCCTGTTGTCAGATTGCCTCCGTAGACTCGGTTTTCATTACACCGAAGGGACCATTATCTCTTCGCTGCTTGATCTTGCAGGTGGCTGATTATTTACTAGACGTGTCCTAGGGCAATGAAGCTGCCCGCAGTTTGTTTGTATAAAGGCACATGGCTTGCACACTTGTATCGCTGCTTGATGTGACAGCTTTCTTCTCGGTGTTCACTGTAACACACAAACAAATAATCGCCCAATTTTACTTGCAGAAACGCAGCCATGGGACTCTGGAAGCGAAAAATCACCGTCAGTGACGACGATGTCACTTCAGCAGCTATGTTGACGAACAGACAGAGTCTGCTGCCGAACTTATTGGGTGGGTAACAGCAAATTAATCTCATGCTTTATGATGGCTTCTTACACAACAAAACGCAACGAATGATGCACTTGATTACGTGCTGACAACATTGACTTCAGTTACTATCTTGTTTTTTCTCTGGGGCTTTGCCTATGGCCTCCTTGATACATTGAATTCTGACTTCCAGGCGCTACTCAACATCACGGCCAGCAAGTCCGCAGGTCTGTCTGCTGCCTACTTTGGTGCCTACTTCCTCTGTCCCCTGACAGTCTCGGGTTGGATTCTGCGACGATATGGTTTCCGCATCACGTTCATGACCGGTCTAGCTGTTCTGGCCGTCGGATGCTTGTTGTTTTGGCCGTCGGGTGTGAAGCAGAGCTTTGGAGGCTTTTGCGGCTCAATGTTCGTGGTTGGAATGGGACTTTCAACTTTGGAAACTGCTGCAGACCCGTGAGTTGTCCAATAAACTGAGTTGATGCAATAGATACATAGATCTCTGCGAGTTCACGCTGACAATTACAAGCTTTCTCGCCATCTGCGGCCCGCCAAAGTACTCAGAAATCAGACTCAATCTGGCCCAGGTAAGCACTATCTGAGCCCAAAAGTGCGCAGACGTTGGAATAGTGTGATGGTACTAATGGTGTACAAGGCTGTCCAAGGGGTCGGTTCTTTTGTTGCTCCGCTTCTGGCCGCGCGTGTCTTCTTCACATCCGCCGATACTCAAGAGGGCTTGCAAAGAGTTCAATGGACCTACCTTGGTGTTGCCTGTTTTGTCGCCCTCCTGATAGTGTTGTTTTGGCTCGCACCAATGCCTGAGATCACCGATGCTGATATGCAAGTCATGGACCTCTTTAGACACACATGTATGAAAAATGCAGCAATACTAACATCAGCATTCGAACCAGGTCTATCCAAGAGAATGCCATCGAAAATCGCGACGTTGGACCATTGCGCAAACAGATCAACCTTTTCCTCGCCGTGTGGTCTCAATTCTGTTATATTGGTGCTCAAGTCTCAGTTGCCAACTACTTCATAAACTTTGTAGAAGGTAGGCACTTATTGCTTGTCCAAATACTGCAACTCGTCCAAAGAGACTTGATCCAGTCTTATTGTCTTTCACATTCCTGCTAACACAGTCGATTCCAGAGACCGCTCCTGCGGGAGTTGACCCAAGCAGTTTCAAGTCCTACGGCTCGAACATGCTTGCTGTCGGCCAAGGCCTCTACGCCTTCAATCGATTCGTTAGCGGCTTCCTCCTCATGATACCCGCCGTCAAGCCGCGATATATCATGTCTCTTTACTTGGCACTGTGCTTCGTCTTTGTCGTTGCCGCCATCACCACAACAGGCCACACCTCGATCGCCATGCTCATCATGGTCCTATTCTGGGAGTCTGCCTGTTTTGCCACGATCTTCACCCTTGGGCTGCGCGGACTTGGCCGCCACACGAAGCGCGGCGGGTCCTTCCTCGTGTCGGCCATCTCTGGTGGCATGGTCTTCCCTCCCATTACTGGTGCTATCGTGACGAAGCACAATGCGCATGTTGCCATGACCATTCCGATGATGGGTTATATTCTCGCATTCATTTACCCCGTGTACGTCAATTTCTTCGCCAAGGAGATGTTGGATAACCACCGTGCCACCGAAGTTGGTATCAAGGACACGAGCGAGAAGCACCTGGAGCTGGAGGCCCAGGAGAGCAGAAATGAGACTGCGGGTCATGGAGACAAGATCAAGGCGGTTCCTGCAAATACAGCAGCTGCAGACCACAAGAATGTGGCAGTTTGAAGATTTCAAGGATGTGATGCCAAGTTTGGCAGAGAATGGACTTGATTTTCGCTGATGTTACATTGCGGAAGCAGTCTGAAAAGTGATGCGGTCGACGATTTGGATAATTGATTGCAATACACAGATTTTGAGCATTCATCGTTGACCTCCACTATGGAGTCAAGTTCAAGAGCAAAGAGACCGATGACGACTTGGCTGATTCTCGAGGGTTAACTTCCTTTTTGCTATTGATATCATAGGACGAAATACTCGACGTGGAAGACAGAAGACAGATGCTCATGCAGAGTAGCTTGGCTAGAATTATTGGTACATCATCATTCAAATTGTTTTTGGAGGGGAAATCATATGTTACACGAGGCTGGAAAAGACTCACGGTGCGCCTGCACCTGATTTTGTTGCCCAGCTGGGCTGTCCACGCATTAAACCCAACAACGTTGGCCATCTCCGCTTTCATTTAAGCGTCCACAAATTTCTTGACATTGTTCAACCAGGTCAGGTACTCCTTTTGCTCCTTGAGGTCCATGTAGTCTGGCACGAAGACGGCCAGAGCCGAGTTAATGCCACGCTCGTCAAGGTACTGCTCCATCAAGAGTTGCAGATCTTCATCCAGAGTTCCGAAGGGAGGGCCTGGGTATACGTCACGGCCTTTGTGGACGGCATCGGCGTTGCTCGAGTGCGCGATCGCAGGGTCCTGGTAGAAGTACATGTTTTCGACGATAACGCTGGCATCCTGGACCATGGCCTCGATATTGAGAGCTCCTTTCTGGCCTGGCTTCTCCACGACAATGTTCAGCCTGCAGGAAACGCCGCCCTCGGCTGACTCGCCGTCCATATCCTCGACCTCCTCGCCCTGCTGGGAGCGTGGGTCGTCGTTGAGCAGCTCGCCGTCCTCGTCGCTCAGAGCCTGGTCATCTTCCATCATCTCGTTGTCCATGCTAGCGATGTCAGCGATAGAAAATGTCACGGTGATCCTGTCAAGATTGCACGTTAGCGCGGTCATCATAATACATTGTCACAGACAGCGCCCAAGCGAAAACTTACTTCTCGTTGCCAAATGTGCGGGTCAGGGCAACATCCTGCATGCCGGGGGTATCTTGCAGCTCAAAAGGGCTGTTTTCTAGGAAGTCCTTGATGCTCACGGGGAGCGCCTCGTTCTCCTTCATGCTGTTCTCGAACTCGATCTCGCTCTTGAGCTTCGATATCAGCTCACCATCAACGTTTCCGCTGGCAGCCTTGCGCAGAATAGATGTAGAAAAGGCTGAGAGCTGGGATTGCGCAGGAATTGTCCGCAGCACAGCGCTCTGTCGAGTGAGGAGGGGTCTGGCGCTGGTGCTCAGGCGCGCGACGGCGAGGGGCGCAGAGCGCGCAAGGGATCGAACAGAGAACATTGTCGGGGATTCGATAATCACGAGTCTGAGGAATTGCGTCGGTATCTGGGTGGGTGCAGAAGCGCTAGGTATCCTTTCCGGTAGCGAAAACTTGAGAGTAGAGAATTTGTAGTGCCGGCGTAGAATGTTTGCTATGATGAAATTATGGAGATTGGGAATTATGATAGAGGATAAAGCTCTGCGAAGAAAAAAAATACACGAGCGGATAAGAAGATGACTCAGCAGTTCCATGTGACTTTCCACGTACAGTCTAACAAGCTTGAAGGCATATCACAACGTCCATGGGTTTCTATGGAGAGGCTGCTCCGTCCAAGCTAGTACCAAATAGATATTCTACGACATTGATTGATGATGAAGACTACTCTTTTGCCTCCCAAGTCGCAGAAGTCATGGGTGCTCATCACAGTTTGAAGCTATGTCGCTTGCTTTTCGTTGCATAACAGAAGCAGAGACGGGTTTTTGTCTCCATACTGGCAGGGCTCCAATCATACACTTATTTTCCAAGAATGTGATGCAATTGTACTCGAAAGAAGCCTCTCATATTTCGCATGTAGATCCGATAAATGATCAGGAATTTTATGAACACCATCTGTGGTTCGGTTCTGCGAAGCATACGCATATTCTGATATGTGCATCGGTAATTTGTCCTAAAACTGTGAGCGCAGATTATAGCTCGTAATTCAGTAGTTTCCCACTACAAATAGAAAGAATAGCCTATGCAGGCGTGCCGGTCTGATCATGCTGCGCAGCATATGTGCAACAATGTCAGTGCCAATCATCAATAGAGCAAAACTGCCTATCAGGAGGATATTTCCTGGCCGGAAATCTTGGCAGTAGTCGTTGCAGTTCCTCGACCACCATCTAGCATCGCTAAACGCATCTCGGCGAACGTGTGACAAGACCGTACAAACCGCCGCAGCGGGCCAGCAACAATAGCTTGTCCGGGCTTCAGTTGGTTTGAATGTTTCTGCCCAAGATAAGTGTTCTCTGCACTTTCAGCTGAATTTTGTGGATGAGATGCAAGAATTTGAGGCAAGGAAAGTCATTCGTGCAGTCGGAAACCTCGGCAGATTCGGTACTGGACCGCGCACGCGAGTCGCGAGAAAAGGCCTGAACATTGCGTTCAAACAACGCGCATGCTTACACTGGGTATCATTGAAAGAATATGGGGAAGACAAGAACGGCGGAGAGAACCTGAAGACACATCATTGCCCACTGGGAGGGAAGGTGGACGGCTTGACTGCCCCCGCCTTGGATACACGGACCCACGACAGCGTTGACAGAGAGGTCCATGAGCCCTCCCACCTCTTCAAGGAGTCGACGTTGTCTTGCCTGGATAGATCGGGGATGTCTGGCGTAGGTGTTAGTCAACATGCTCAGGGAGAGAGGACGACTAGTGCAACATACAAAAACCATTCTGGTGCTCTTTCTGCAGAGCGTCAACCTTCAGCTTAAGTAGGTCCTCTCGGGCACTGGCCGGCCGTCCAGAGCGCCTTGTCTTCTTCACTGTGTCGTATTCTTCGTCATATTGTTGCACAAACCTGCAACCTGTTTAGAAAATCTTCGTTGGTAAAGCAGACTGAGCCAGACTTACTGGCTGATAGTGGCTTGAATTCTGGCCTGGTCAAAGACCTGGCTGTCATTTTCTTGTATCGCCTGCTGGAAGAACTTGGCTCTCGCAACTAGACAGTGAGAGATGCATTAGAGAGCGGGAGCGTATATTATCATGTGGATTGCAACTCACTCAGCGGCTTGTCTTGCTTTTTCCTGGCGGCAGCGAGTTTCTCGAGACGCTCATCCCGGACCTGAGCCTTGTGAAGCCTTTTAGAATCGCGCGAGAATTCATGCAAGGCACCAATAGCGCCGTGCCTCTTCTTGGCCACCTGCTTTCTGGTCTTCTCCAATGTTTTCGGCATCTTGGAATCTTGTGATCGTGTTTGCTGCAGGTTCTTATTGCAGTGCTCCTCAAAATGCAAAAAGCGTTGATTGAACCCTCAGGATTCTTATAGGTGCCGTTGTAGTGCAAGAGTCTCAAGCAGTGTAGACCGGGGAAAAGTCCAGGTATGATTCGACTTTTTTTTCTGTTAGTGCAGCGGCCATGCCGCAGTTGGCAGGGGCAGCTGCGTGGCAGGAAGTTATCAGGGTCTGTCAGCATGGATCTACCCTGTGATAGTGGGGCACAAGCACAGCCGTTGCTTGGGCAATGGGTGAAAAAGTGCAGGGGTGGCTGGCGGTGGTGACGGTGCGGCGGCGCGATCTTGAACGTCCCAGAGACGCGCCTGCTGCTCAAGCTGCTCTCCAGGGCCTGCTTGGTACTCCTTGGTACTACCAGTACTACCCCAGCATACACGCTACCTAGGAGTACAAGCCTGCACGAGGCCCAGCGCGGTTCGTCCTCCAGCGTGTGCCTTCATTGCCTTTCAAGTTGCCATGTGTATTTCCATCACAACCTTGGAACACCCAGGCCTTCACCCAAGACTCGCTGACGCTTTCTGATCCCCCATTGCCTCTTTTCTGGCAGAGCATCCCATTTTTCACTTCTTGTTCAACACGCGTCACCTTGGCTCATTGCATTGCGCACAAGTAAACACGGTCGACGCCTCGTCGAATTCTTTATTTGCTTTGCGCCGCGCCGTACCGTCAGATTGCATCGTGTCACGTCGCGTGAGACGGGTTCTCCTGGCCACTTCCGCTGCTACCTTCCCGCATGTGTTCCTGCTGAGTATCAAGCCTCGAGGCATCTGAGTCGGTGAGGCGCAAACCGTTCCGCTCTTCTGAGGCTCCTCACTACATCCACTGCTTATGAACAATGGGCATCCAAGGTGAGAGCAACAATTTGCAGTTCTCGGCATTGATCTCCCAAGTGGAAATCCTCAACCAAACTGAAATTTAGAAAGTTGTGCCATGCTGACAATGGTATAGGGCTACTGCCGTTGCTCAAATCTATACATAAACCCACTGAGCTCAAAAAATTCTCGGGTGAGGTACTGGGCGTCGATGCATATGGATGGCTACACCGAGGTGCTGTTAGCTGCGCCGTCGAGCTTGCTCAAGGCAAGCCAACCAGAAAGTATGTTTCCCCAATCTACTGCGGCTTCCTCCCACGAGCACACCTACTAACATACTGGAATAAGATATGTCGACTTTGCAATGCATCGTGTCCGTATGGCCAAACACTTTGGAGTGACTCCCTACCTGGTATTCGACGGGGACTTCTTGCCCAGCAAGGCTCATACCGAGTCATCGCGCGCCAAACGCCGTGAAAACAGTCGAAAGGCTGGACTGGCTTTTCTGAAAGCAGGCAAGCCTAGTCAGGCTCATCTTGAGCTCCAGAAGGCCATTGACATCACCCCAGAAATGGCTCGCCAGCTCATCGAAGAGCTCAAGATAGAGGGCGTCCCTTATGTCGTCGCCCCTTATGAGGCCGATGCTCAACTTGTCTACCTGGAACGCCACGGTTTCGTCAATGGAATCATCTCCGAGGACTCAGACTTGCTTGTATTTGGTGCCAAGCGCTTGCTTACAAAGATGGATCAGTATGGCCATTGTGTCGAGATCAATCGCAGGGACTTTTGTGCCGTACGTGAAATCTCTCTGACCGGCTGGACTGACGACCAATTTCGCCAGATGGCAATATTCAGTGGCTGCGACTATCTCGAAAATATCGGTAACATGGGCCTGAAGACTGCCTATCGGATGATGCGCAAGTACAAGACTCCAGAACGGGTCATTCGGATGCTCCACTTCGATAGCAAATACCGTGTGTCTGAGAATTACGAAACAGAATACAAGCAGGCCGAGTCGACCTTCTGTTATCAACGAGTGTTCTGCCCCACGAAGCAGCAGCTAGTCCTACTCAATGAGCCTCAGGGCACGGCACCGCCAGACGTTGAAGAGATGCCCTATATTGGAGCCAGGGTTGACGCGAAACTCGCCAAGGCCATTGCATGCGGCGATGTCAACCCTATAACCAAGCAGCCCATCGTCGTGGCTGTTCTGCCAACCAAGAAGAGAGCAATGACCGGCACTACAGCCGCAAGAGCAACCGGTATCTCGACGCAGATCAGACCGGCACCAGGGAAGCCGATCGACTCATACTTCAACGGCCACCGACGCATTCCAATGGGGGAAATGGATCGAAACTGCTTTTCTGTCGACCCGGAAAGTGTGGCGGCTCTTACACAGAACGGACTGACTCCAAGAGTGTTCCCTCTACCGCGGCCATACCTTGAGGAAGATGCTGTATCTCCTCGCCCACGACCATACTTAGGCTCCTCTGTGCAGCGTCGCCGCACTGATCCTGTCCGACAGACATATTCTGTTGTGAGCTCGTCACTGCCTCCCTCCACAAACAGACGGAATAACACGGTTATGGGAAGGCGAGTTTCGGACAGTGAATCTAGACCGTTGAAGAAACCAAGACTATGTGACGATGAATCTGACAGCAGGACTACCGACCGGCCAAGCGAGACGAGCAAATTCTTCCCAAAGAACGCGTCAACAGTGAAGCCTTGTGGCGACATCACTCTGATGTCCGATGACTCGATTGAGGAGGTTTTGTCCAGCCTCCCTGACATTGGTGCGACTCGGAAGAAGACAAGATCATCGGATTTGCATGATGCGCTTCGTATTTTCCTGGATGAAACATCTTCGGAGGATTCAGAGGCAGCGACAACTCATACGAAGAACAAGCAGCATGGTTTGCCTTCGGTGAGCTATCAGCAAGACGGAGCATCGTCCCGCGGTGGCGACGAAGTGTCAAAGGACGATCCTCATGTTGCCGACAAAACAACAAAGCGCAGCTCAATGCGCCATTCATTGAAGGAGTATAGCTACGTGCCGAACACTCCTACTCGTCCAAAAGCAGTGCGGATGGCCCATGGAATGCCTACTCCAGCATCTACTTCTAGTGTCCAGATCGTGCAACATCAGCATGAGTCGAGATCCAAACTTTTACCACCCACTCCCGCACGCAGTCCGATGCAGACTCCTTTGCAACGCATGGGGGCAATGGCACTGCAGCGGAGCAGGAGTAGCTTAGCATCTCAGGGCGCACCACTGAGCAGCATGGAAAGACGAATGAGTTTCTGCAAGTCACTGGAGACTTTCCCAATCAACCCAGCTTTTGTTGCCTTGCCGAAGGCTGATTCTGGGGAGATTGAAGCTTTGAACAAGGTCCAAGGAAGCGAGGACCAGATCTTCTCTTGTAGTGACGAAGAAAATGAGCCTCCTAGTTCACGGTAGCCAACGGAAAGCTGCTCCAGCAAAGGCTTGGACTCGTCGAGTTCTCATATTAGTGACACGGAAAACATGAGAGAGAAGGGAGGAAATGGGGCAAAGACATGGCTATAGTGCTCAGCTTGAGTGTTGTGCAAGGCCTAAAACGCCAAGGGGTGATGACGAGACAACTCAACAGGATACCGGCATTGGGATACAGAAGGGAATCAGGAGCGAAGAGGGTGGCCTCAAGAAGGGTTGAGCATAGCATAAGGCGTTATTATTATACGGCGTTCACATACTAGAACGAGGACAAGCGGCATGTTGCTTTCCCGGGTTATGGTAAATACTACAGTTTCTGTCAGGTTGAAGAGCAGTCATGGTATGAGCACTGGCATGAAAGGCAGACAGATGACGAAAGGCATGTGATCTTGACAAAGGAATCATCTGTGCAAATGGACATGAAAACGTCTTGACATTTCCATAGAATGAATACCTTAAGGGCTAAGTACCTAGGTAGGCACCTAAGGACTAAGAGGTACTGAGGTACCTCAGAAGTTGACCGCTTGCTTGAATGGGATTCTGCCTCACTACCCTGGAGCCGTCCGCCATGCTGCAAGTCGTTCACCTCGAAAATTTCCCACGGCTGCGTACCTACCAAACCAACGAGGAAAAACCCGTCGCCCGCATAACCCCAATTGCAGCGAGCGCCCTTGTCGTCACCTTTGAGGAGCAATTTGTTAGAACGCGGCAAAAAGCCACTGGTTAAACGTCTTTAGTTTCCCCATTCAGAGTGTCATAATCTCTTCTACAGTAGATTCCTTGTTACATACTTCTGTCTGCTAGAACCCTTGTTGAAAGATTTCGCGCCGCCTCATCGTCCCATAAGCTACCTCCAGTTCAACGTCTGGGGAACCATCCCAAGTGCTTCGCAGCCGTGGCACCATGGCGGACGACGATTTGAAGGTTTGCGCAGTCCTGACACTCGCCGACTTGCACATGGATTGCGAGGAAGGCTTTCCAAGACTACAGACCACTTAAGAAGGCTAACGAGAAATATCATCCCACCATTTCTAGGTTCGACTCCGCACCCACTCTGAGGCTTTCGACAGCCTGCTGTCGCTCATCCCCGCCAAGTTGTACTACGGAGAAGACACAAGCGTACGTCATTCTCTCCTCCCCCACCGTACATCCTTTGGCCATAAGAAAATGAAGAAGCAGGCACCGTCGCTTTTGCCACAATACACTGTTCCGTACGAACATCTGGATTTTTAACGCCCTTTCCTGCATATAGGATCAATGGCAGCGTAAGAAGCAGTCCAAGGAGGAGGCCAGAGCTGCCAAGCGGGGCAGACTGGACCCAGACAGCGCTCTGAACCGGACTGCCAAGGAGGTCATGGACGAGCGGGCTCGCAACAAGCGCAAAGTTAAGGAAATGGAGGAGGATGACGAGGAGAGCGAGCAGGAAGCCAACCAAACCGAGGCCGAAGAAGATGATGACGGCGATTCGGCCGAGTCCCTGGACGGGATCGAAAGAGAGCAGCCGGGCGAAGGGCTCAAGAAGCGAAAAATAACGGAGGACGAGCCTGTGAACAAGAAAGCCAGACATGCAGAGCCGCAAAAAGAGAATGGAGAGGAGGGGCAAGAAGCGGACGAGAAAAAGTCGACACCCGCAGCAGAGAAGCTCTCCTCACATCAAGAGAAGAAGTTGCTGAAGATGCAAAAGAAAGCGGACAAGAAGGCCGAGAAGAAGAAGACCAAGGGCGAGAAACCTACCAAGGACACGACAGAATGTAAGGACCACGACGAGCAAGCAGTCTCTCACGACGCTGTGATTCAGTCAAAAGAAGCCGACGCCGACGAGCAAGAACCGAAAGACAAGGCTAGAGAAATGCGCAATATTGACACGTCCGGCCTAGCCGACAACGACAACGACAATGACGACGCTCCTGACTCCTCGCCATCCTCAACCGTCGAATCCACCACTTTTGACGCAGCGACCGAGAACCCTTCCGCAGAGCAAGCCAGCACTACAACCTCGATAGCGAGTGACGCAGCGGGCACAGCTGCGATCCGCCCTTCTTCCTCTTCATCCAAGAAACTCAAGGTGCCCTCGGACACGACCGAGCTTCGCGCCCGGCTAGCCGCTAAGATTGCCGCGCTCCGCGCCGCACGGAAAGCAGACGGACCAGACGGCGCACCGATTCGCACGAGACAGGAGCTGATTGAGTCACGACGCAAGAAGCAAGCCGAGCGCAAGGCCCACAAGAAGGAGCTGTGGAAGCAGACCAAGGAGGCTGAGGACAAGAAACGCGAGGAGGCACTGGCGAGCGCACGCAACTCACCCATGCTGAGCTTTGGGAGCGGGTCTCCAGAGCACGAGGCCACGAGCTTTTCCTTCGGCAGGGTGACTTTTGCTGACGGCACGCAAATGTCCCAGGACTTGAGCTATGTCAAGGACAAGAGTGGCAAGAAACGGAGCACTGCTGACCCCAAGGGCGCGCTTGCCAAGCTGGAGGCACAGAAGAAGCGGTTGGCTGGCTTGGATGCCGACAAGCGCAAGGAAGTGCTTGAGAAGGAGACTTGGTTGGCGGCACGGAAGCGTGCAGAGGGCGAGAAGGTGCGCAACGACGAGTCTCTGCTCAAGAAGGCCGTGAAGCGTAAGGAGAAGATCAAGAAGAAGAGCCAAAGCGAGTGGACTGACCGGGTTGAGGGTGTCAAGTATGCGCAAAAACAGAGGCAGCAGAAGCGGGAGGACAACATTCGCAAGCGCAAAGAGGCCAAGACGGCCGGCAAGGGTGGCAAGAAGAAGGGCAAGGGCCCTACAAAGAAGAGACCTGGATTTGAGGGCAGTGGCTTCGGTGGCAAGAAGAAGTAAAGCATTTTGATGCAGAAGCAAGAGAGGAAGAAGGCCATGACTTTGTGCTAAAAGCCTAGGTATTTGAGTTTGATTCATAGACCACGCCAGAGTTCCAGATACACCCGACAACTTTATCTGTATGTCACATTTGGTGGGGGAGGACTTGAACAGGGCAAAAATTCGGGAGAACAAAAAGGGCGGCGTCATGGCGTCCGACCGGAATTACTTCAATATCCTTCTGAACATCATGTACACTTGACATTTGCAACTGGACATCATGTGCTATAAACCAGGCTTATGAAGACTCATATCACTATTTACCAGACTTGACCCTTCACAGACTTGTGACAAGCGGTGGCCCATGATTAAAAAAAAACGAGGCGTGAATCCCTCAAAGCGGGTGGCCCCAGATATGACGATATCTTGTAACAGATGAATTTCCTCAACAACATATTCCCCCCCC
>KZ678551.1:0-63015 GCA_003019895.1 Coniella lustricola | reverse complement strand
CAATCCATTTTGCTTAAAATCAAAAGGTGTACCTTTGATTCAACAAGTTAGAAATTGATTAAGATGAAAATTTATTTTTCTTCACTTACAATAGACCAGTTTATCTTCCTCACTAATACAATCATCTGTTTCAACCTACTATGTGTATCGTCACTACTTTCTCTATCCAAGTAGAAGTAAGTCCGCTTTCAACTCATTTAAATGGCTATTGGCATCTTTAGCTGATTCAGGTAACCTTGCATATGAATCTGTAGCCTGATCGATAGTTTTCAAAATCTTAGAACCATCTCTCATAAATGAAACTATTTCAGATATCAATGGCCAAAACAATATCCATGAAACAAGATGACAATTCAAGAGAAAGATTAAACGGAGCTCGAGATCACAACAGATACGTGTTGAGAAATGATCATACCTATCGTAGAGAGTCAATGGTTTTCTTCTGCCAGGATTAATATGCACCGCGGTCTTGTCAAAGTTTCAAGCAGGAGTGCGGTGACTACAATGACCTGGCCAGATGAAAAGACCGGGAACAATGAGACTTGAGCAGATATGTCACTTTTAGGCGCTCTCAAACGGATTAATTTCAATGGTTCGACTGATGCATTTGCAATGTTAGGATGCCATACCTTGTCATAAGCTTTGTTGACAACTGGATGATGGCATGGAACATACTTTGCATGTCTTCCTGTGTCTTGGAAATACACATGACATGATATAAACATGATTTCAGCATCAAGAAGGTGCGATCATCAATTCATGGAAAATTTCATCCGTTTATTCACAGACGCAAAAGGCACTCAACAATTACTGACGGCAACGCATATGTCCCAGACGCTCACTCCGACCCCTAGGATTCCCAGACACAAGCTCCTCGCATATATTGGGCGCTGTATGCTAGCATAAATCAGATTTGAAGAGGCAGACGATATGTTCTGCAAGGTCAATGCGATACTTATCAGATCCCAAGGCCTCTCTGCTCAGCATATTTTGCGAATTCTTCATCCTTCTCCAACTCTGCGAAGCAGCTTTCCTCTAAGCCGAAGCAAACCTCAATTCCTTCATCGTCTCGGGCACTCCCAACGCCAGCTCTGGTTGGGTACATGAAGAAGAAACCTTCAAAACTGGGCAAAGGCCATCGTAAAGCCGCTGGCACCCCGAAACCGAAATCATGAGCCTGGTACGATTTCATTGTGTGCCAGTCAAAAGCCATGCAGTCGAGCCCCAGAACCCAATGCATATCAAGTTCTGTCCAGCGAAGATCTTTCGAATTGGCAGCGAACGTCACGAGATCCTCCATGTACTGGGGCGTGACTGAGTTGGTGCACTCGCGCACGGTGCGAGCCAGGATGGGCAACGTGGCTTCAAGATCACCAAGGACTTCAGTGACCGTCAAGATCTGGGACTGTGGCAGTGTGATTGCCGTGCCAATGTAACGGTCGCTGATTGGAGGCTGGGTGCGGCCTCTGCCGTTGACAGCGTGAACGACCTTTGACGGTGCATCCGGCTCTGGCTTTACAAGCGGTGACTTGGCTCGGACGGTTGCCCGCCACATGATGGCAAGTATGGCATCATACGTAGAGATCCATGTGCCGGGTTCCAAGCCGACGCTGCACTGCAGCTTAAGGTTCTGCAGTTTGCTCTTGGGGAAATGCCAGATACGTGTCTTCACAACAGGCATTTTGAAGTTTGCTGGGGGCGGAGCCGGCGGCTCATCACGGGCTTTCATGGTGGGAAACCGTTCAGCCAGCTTCTGCATTTCTTCGGGAGACATATCGGGTCTGGCTTTGGTTGTAAGAATATCGCGCCCTGGGATCGTGGACGCCGCTTCTAATCCGGATGCTATGCTTTCGCCGGCAAATGCGGCAGATGAGTGCCTCGCCCAGGCTGTCAAAAACGCTTCGCAACCAGGGCCGTCGCAGATTTGGTGGGGAATGGCGATACCGAGAATGACACCTCCTTGAATGAAGGTGATCTGTGCCCCTGCGGCAGCCGGGCCAGGGCTCGATAAGTCATTTGCGGGTATGGGATTCCAATGCTCAGCAACAAACAAGGGCGGTAAAACTTTCGGTGCGTCGAGAAGGTGTACGGGAAAATCATACTTGTCGAGCACATTGAAAGAGGGAACGTCCTCGACGTCAGCATCTTTGACGTGCAAAGCAACCGATGAGCCAGGGGGTGTCTTTACCATGATACGCCGGGCGTCATTGTCGAAGTGCAATGTCCCTAGGAGTCTGGATTTAGCACTGTTGGTCGCCGTTTGAGGAAAGGGGGAGGGGGCATTTTCCAGGACGTGCGGAGGACAACAAACCTGTTAGAATCGGGTAGTCCGCAAGAGTGTGTTGCAAGCCTGTGACAAGATTGTTGACCAGCTGCCCTTTGTCGATGTTCTCAGGCTGCTTGAAAATCTCGATCATATGCACATAAAGCTTGGGCATTAGGTGGTCAACGTCAGATAGCTGGAACACCTCATGGTGCTGACTATTTGCGGACTGCACAGGTCCAACATGGATCACTCGTCTGGTTTCCATGGCTGACAAGGACGAGCAGATCTAGGGTCCGGTGTAGTGCGCGTTAGAAGTGAGAATCCTGAGCTGTTGAATGAGATGCTTGCTGTCTTGGGATTAATTGGAGGCGAGCAAAAGCGATCGTCGTACCACTGCGTAAGGACTAGTTCCCCTGTTGCGCAGTTATATGTACTTGGTATGGAAGTCTTATATGAAAAACTTTCGTTGTGCTACCGGCTACCGATTCGAGACAAGACATATTGGCGGAAGGTTCCGCATTCGATACCGGATGCTAATCATCTATATGGGCTGCGGATACTGTCCACGAATAGCCTAGGAGCGAGATGCTGGGTATTCGGCATATACAGCACCGGATGCTCCATATATGCCTCGCCTTTTCCCAGACCAAAAATTTCCATAATCTGGAGCGCACTTTTCCCTCTCCGCTGTTCAAACACTTCGAACCACAGAATGAGGAGCATTGCGACTTATTTTATGTCTGAATTTAATGGGTTTCCTTCTCACCTGTGGATGATCAATGCAGGCGGTGACCGGGGGAGCATAGGCCCATGGAGATAATCAAACCATTTCGTGATCTCGCCCGGCTATTTACCTATTTTGGCTTGTTAGTGTGCAGCATGTGGATGGGATCAACAGTGGGTCTCATTCACATGGTGGCTTCCACGCTGGAGCCTGGAATCCTTTGGTCTTCGGATATATACGCAAGCATGAGCTGGACAAGTCAACGGTGGGCCCCAGTACACCAAGATGTAGCCGCAGAGTCGTCCGATTTATACTGGTCTGAGGATCTGTTCCAAGCCATAGCGGGTACAAGAAGTCGACTGGCAACCATGGTTTTGCACAAATACTTAGGCGTTGACCCAGCATCAGGTGGCAGTGCGTTGGGGCGGAAGCCGTTCGCTACCGCAAAGAATCACGAGTGAGGAAGGATTTGGAAATACCAGTCTCAATGCCCTCAGGGCAGGTATTCATCGTCTGTAGGATGTAATACTGCTAATGTGGTTCTTATGGCGAGATTGTTTGTTAAATCACGAGTTTGTTTGGGAGTGTTGATCCAGTATAAATTGCGCGTCAAATCCTGGCTGCGAGACCAGCAGAACCCGCCGATGGGAATGCTGCTATTGACATTTGCTGGTCAAGGCAGAGTAGAATCTACAAGCAGTAATCTGTGTCTATATGTGTTTCCGTGTGCAAGTGACAAGTTAGACTGGCATGTAGCGGAATGGGCGGAGCGTGATCCAATTGGCCAAGATGCAGCAGCATTAACTACCACCACGCCAAACGGTTGGTCGATCAGTCAATCTAGAGCTAAGCAGTCATTCCATGAAACAGCTATTGGACACGCTTTGAGTGGACCTCCTGGCACTACCGGGCCTGACGCTGGGTCACCGGCCCCATATGAGAACCCATGCATGAAGTAGCCGAGATGGAGTTCCTACAACTCCTTCCTCGGCTTCGCTACCACAGGACCGGCGGCACTTTGCCTGCCACCTTTAGAGGGATCCAGATGCTTCTCTACACCACTTTGGCTCACAAATTTGTGCATTGGCATGATCTTGGCTGTGAATATCTAAGTCTCCGCCAGTTTTTTGTGCGTTGCAACCCGGAGGACTACACTGGCAATGTGCTCAGACCAAAGCTAGTAGGCGCCTACCATTGGGGATAAAAGTACACAAGAAGACAGAAAATGGTCAATGATAATGAACGTTCTGTCGTACTCGAGGGTTTTCCTCTTGTCATCGTGTTGCTCCTCTTGGTCTTTCTGTTTTTTGCTATAATCTGCGTGAGCGTCCGCACCTACGTCCGGATCGTTGACAATGCATTCGGTCTCGACGACGGCCTGCTTGCCGTGGCCTTGGTAGGTGTATCATGGTAGCCCAAATGGCTTGGAGCCAGTCCGAAGACGCATCTTCATGGTTGCTGACTTTTTTTCCGGCTCATGTAGATAATATACATCATTGACATTGCGCTCGCCATACGCGGAGTCTCGGTCGGCATTGGATCCAAAAACGACAAGCTCAACACGTGGATGCAGGCCGAGGCAGAAAAATACTACATCATATGGATCACAATCTACGTCGTCGGCGTCGCCCTGGTCAAATCGTCCGTGTGCACGACCTTGCTGCGCATAGCTACACAGGCGGACCGGTTCATGCACATCGCCGTCTGGGGTCTCTTGGGCCTGACATGGGCATCGTTCTGTGTCACGTTTTTCGGCATCTTGACCTTCTGTCGGCCGATCGAGGCCAATTGGAACACTGCGCTGGTCACAGAAGGCAAGGCAACTTGCGCAGATACGGAAACGCTGATTGGCATAAGCCACACGAATACTGCCACCAGCATCGCAACCGATCTTGGCTGTCTGGTGCTCCCAGGCATGTTGTTGTGGAAGACGCAAATGAAATGGAGAGCCAAGCTGCTGGTGTTTGGTCTGTTGTCTGTGGCATCCATGTAAGTATCCTCACGCTCAAGACGGTCTCTAGTAAACGCTCTCCAGCGATCCAAGTTCAGTTTGGCTCACCGGAATTGAAAGGGCCTCTTTGACTACGATAGCGCGCGCGCCCTTCATCTCTCGCTATCGGATGCCTAACGACAACTTGATGTGTAAGTCAGCTACAAAGTCATTGAAGTTTACCATCCCGCTAATGGTTCTTCAGACTACATTGGTTATATTGTCCTCTTATCTTGTCTCGAGACTGGTATTGGTTGCATCGCTGCATCCCTTCCTTCAGTGCGCAGCTTCTGTATCCGTGTCAGCGGGCTGGACACGCAAAACTCCTCACGCGACAGCACTCCAAGAGTCAAGTCACTCATCACGATTGGAGGCGGCGGCGGCGGCGGCAACTCTGCCAGAGCGCATCACCGTGTGTTCAGCAACCCCACCGATCGAGGGACTACAACCACACATATTGATGGCGGAACAGGCGATTGGGAGAGGCTTTCCGACCAAGAACACGACAAAGGTGCCGCGAACAAACAGGATCAGAGGGAGATTAGAGCAGACTACACGTATACAGTGGAGCTGGAGACCATTGGAGGAAGCTCGGCTGCTCATGCTGCATCATAACTCGGTTCCGGAATTGACTCATACCTAAACACAAGCTATACCCAAACCAATCGCAAAAGGTGCAAGGAAATCTAAACCTAACATAAGTACTCTACAACAAAACGAACGATCGATATTCAATACGTCGGCCCCATTTGATAACTAGATTCGTCAATGAGGTTATCCCAAGTCATCTGGAGCAATCAGCATAGTTTTCATCGAAGACAAGGGAGCTGGGGAAGCGCGAGGGGAAACAAACCCAGTCAAAATCCATGTCAACCCAATTCTTGTCAAACGCGAAGCTGTCATTTGAGAAGCCGAAATCTGGACTGCCAGTATTGGCTTGAAAATCCTCAGACTCGGGTGGTGTCGCTTCTGGGGTAATCGGTCTCGGGCCAGCACGGAAGGCCACAAGCATGCTATTCAGGGTGTGATGAAGTCGCTTGGCCTCGTCACAGCCATCCATCGCAGCAGCCAGTAGGCTACAGGATCTTTCTAGTGCCGCGAGGAGCACATCACTAGCAGGAACGGCTCTCGCATACCCTCCGTTGGTAGATTTCCGTCGAAGCGCCAGCTCGTGAAAAAGGATGAGGCATCCGAGCATCAGCATCTGCCGCGTCTGCGATATCTTGTAGAAGGCTGGTACGAGGACTTCTTGAAAGGAGAGCAGTGCGAGGGCTGACGAGATGCATCGGTCGTGGGACAGTTCAAAGCGGCCATCGACATGTCCCTTGGCAAGGAACTTGCGGTGCAAGGTGCAAACACCTCGATGATACATACCTATCAGGCTGAGAATCGAGAAGCTTGTCGCACTGCGAGCTGGCTCAGGGCTTGTCTGTTGCAACTGCGAACGTGGTGGCGCAATAAACACTCTCATGAAAGCAGGCAAGCTTTCGTACGCGCCCTGAATGGCGCAATCAATCTCGATGACTTTTTCGTAGGAGCCGAGAGTCGGGTCACTATTGAAATCGGCAACGCGACCCAGCTCGCGCAGAAGACGACTTTTCGCAATGAGATATGTCACTGCTGTAGCCTCGGTCAAGGGGCGGGCCTCGGGAAGTGCATTCATGCCCTCTATGAGTTCCCAGTCATGTAAATTGCGCGGCTCCAACGTGTCGGAGTACACAGCGGCCATAGTGCGTGGAAACCCGCCCAGAAATGATGCCATGTCATCCAAGCTGACTACCGAAGACCAGACACGCCGCCTGTACTCTGCCTGCAAAGCCGAGATGCCCGGGAGCCTGGCAGGATCTCGATGGTAGCCCATGTTGATGGCGGCACGTACGATAACGCCCGTCATGATCCAAAGACCGCGTCGATTATCATCCTTGCGGTTTAGCTCGGCAGTTGCGTTGAAACGCAAAGTCTCGACCGTGTAAGGAAGGCATTTGGCAATGTCACCACTCAGCAAACACTGGGCGGTACGCATTCGATAAAATTGAAAAAGCGATTCTGAGAGGCCTTCGTACTCGGGCGGTTCCCCATACTGGTGGAAAGCGAGCATCGTTATGCTGATAATAGAGAACAAGAGGCCAAGCCAGATGAACTCGGTGCGTGACGGATCTCTCCAGTGTTCGTCATACTCGCGTCTAAAGGTAGGCTCGTGGATGATGGCTGGGTCGAGGGCAGTTCTTCTTAGTGCACACTGTGGGAGGGATTTCCAGGATGGAGGGGTTGCTACTTACGGGGAATTGTAAGAGGGAAAGAAGCGCTGTCAAAGAACCGAGCGACAAGACCGTCAACCTCGTGCTTGGGCGGAAGCGACGAGATAATGGCCATTCTCTCGAGCGGCTTGACTTGGTCAAACAGGAGGCTTGACCCATCCACGGTGTGAGACGGAGGTAGTCGCATAGTCTGGTCGCTATTGTCGTCATGCTCGTGACTCCAAGCCTTCTTCACCTCGTTGATCTGTCACAAAATCATCAGATATCTCGTCGTCAACATGGGACAGCAGCAAACACCATCACAGGTTGGAACTTACTTCTTGGAGCACCAGAGACCAGTCGTCGCCGCCGACATAGACCGAGTGAATCCCTTCCATGACTGTCTTGCCAGTCGCGCCCGCAGCCCCCGCTCCGCTGGTATCGTCGGATACTTGCGGCTTCGCCAGAACGGGATCCGGCTTGGGGCTCGTTTGGGGAGTGACTGCGGCCTGGAATTCCTTGGCCAAGATTTCGAGTGGCGATGGACCCGATGGACGTTCTGCCACGAGTCGTCTCAGCACCTCCTCGAGATGTTCGATCCGTTGGCGCAAGAAATTGTTATGGTGCATGATGGCATCCACACGGGAGACAGGGACAGTGGCCACAGTGTTACCATCACTCGGTCTGTCTGCTCGGCCAACAGTCTGGGTGCTAGATGGCGCGCGTGTACCACCTGGCACACCTGGGAGGCTCGAGGCCACCGGGCCCCGAAACTTACAGGCGGCCTGTTCATCCCGCGCTGTGCAGTTCTGGCAGGGCCATTCACGGTTGCATTTGAGCCTGATGCGATTCCTTTAGTGTTCCAGGATCGATAGCAGCATGTGTAAGATGCTGTCGGTGTGTACGAGCGTGCAAGGGGCAAGAGAGACTCGAGAGTAGCACATACTTTCGACTGCGGCAGGGGTCGCAGGATAAGGGAACCCGTGCGCGCCGGTAGGTTCTGCGCACCTCTGACTGTTGCGAATGCATGGCGGTCGGTGATGGACTCTGTGGGCTCCGTGAGGCGCCGGTGAGGACGAAACGCGGTGGTTGGGTGGGCACCTGTGTCCTGTGGGAGCAGGCGTAGTTCGAGAAGGACTTGATGATGTCTGCATAGCGCCATCAGCTCAGCCGTTGTCACATGACGCAGGGCGTTGGCTCTGTCAGCCAGAGAGCGGCCACTCAGCTGGAGTCAACCCAATAGTCACTTCAAGACAACAGAGTGACGAACGCAAGGCCATGAATGAGCATCTTAGCTTGCCAAGCTGACGTCGAGCTTTAAGCCGGGCCGCGCCGTTCAAGGCGCCATCCCAGCAAGTACAACAGGAACAGGACGGAACGCGCACGCAAGCCACTTACATAGTGCAGTTGACAGGCCGTCTCAGCAGTCCGTTCGCGCGGACACGACACCGTTCGGATGAGCCAAGAGGCATGTGACGGAAGGTTGAAAGATGCCGAAACGTGTGCTACACAAAAATGGACGTTCAGGACACCTGGTGTCACACGACGACTGTGATGTGCATGGGGCCATTTCCTTTGTTTTGTCCATACGTACATATGTCCTCACTCACCCGCGCTGGCATGCGGTGCAGCTTGCTCTGTACCACAAACCCCGCGGCTCTGATTGGGCCTGTCTCAGCAACCCGCCACGATAAAGTCCGCGGAGATTACGCTGCGATGCATTCCCTGGTATCTCCATGGCTATCTGACCACCCATCGAAAACAAATGAGACTTAAATAGGTGCGCAGGACGGTGGACAATGCGAGAGCAAGCAATGTCAGCAGCTCGGAATTCTTGTTACCTGTTGCTTTGCTGAACATCTGCTGCTCGTCGCCTCACCTGGCTTTTCAGAGACCCGATTTGTGGACGAGTTTGAGCAGCGAGCATTGTGGCTGTCGAACCAAACAGCCAAGGGCACACTGCAACATGCCCTCGCTCGGAGACTTTATCCACACGCAGTTTCTGCTGAAGATTCCCGAGCCCACCAATTCCTTTGCAGGCTTCACTGTCATTCTCACGGGTGCAAATGGAGGTCTTGGGAAGGAAATTGCCAAACATCTGATTCGCCTCGGTGCCGACAAGCTCATCTTTGGCTGCCGCAGTACCGAACGGGGCACGCAGGCCAAGAGGACTGTGGAGGCTGCTGCCGGCTGCAACTCCAGCATTATCGAGGTGTGGGAGCTCGATCTGGAGTCTCCCCCGTCCATAAAAAGCTTTATCGAGCGAGCAAAGCGTCTGCATCGTCTGGATGTTGTCATACACCTCGCAGGCGTGCGCAGCTTCAACTTTGAGGTAGTCTATGATACCGAGCGGACTCTTGCAGTCAACAACATTGGCACCTTCTTGCTTGCACTGCCCTTGATTCCCAAGCTTCAGGAGACCGCCCGCACCTTTGGAACGACTCCCGTCATGACCATTGTTGGATCGGCACTGTACGATATGGCAAAGTATCCTGACAAGCCTGGCGAAGACATCTTCTCCTACTTTACAGACAAGTCCAAAGTGAATCCTTGGAACCAGTAAGTTTGCGCATTTTCAGATACCCTACGTGCTTGGTTTGCGGAATTGAGCTCACCGATGGCGATCTGTTGGCGAATTCTTTTCTAACCAAATGGCGGACAGGTACAATCTTTCCAAGCTAATTCAGCTTTATACGCTCATAAAACTGGCGTCGATCGTGGATCCGTTGCACGCTTCAACGCCCAATACTCACCCAATTGTCATCAACTCCGTCGACCCCTGCTTCTGTGAGACTGGACTCTCGCGCGAAGTCTCAGGCATGACTTCTGTTGTCGTCAAGGCCTTCGCGGCATTCGCAGCGCGCCCTGCGGATGATGGTGCACGACAGGTTGTGCAAGCAGCAGGTTGTGGACGAGAAACACATGGCTTGTATTTACGAGCAGGCAATGTGCAAGCCTACAAGCCAATCGCTCAAGACCACACCAAGACCGAGTATTTGTGGCAGGTTCTGTGCAAGCGACTGAGAAAGATGGTAAGTGAAGTCCTGTTTTGTGTGCACGGTATAGGGCGTTGTGACAAAGGCTGTATTCTTCAACCCACCACGCGACACTGGTACAGAGATGAATGCATCTCCGCATAATAAAGTTGAGGAATGCTAAGGACATTGCTGGGACACTGGCTGACCTGCTTTTGAACTAGGATCCCTCCATCTTGGACAATTTAAATCAATGAGAGTCCTTCTCAATCTCAACAGCATGGCTGTAGTCAAAGACGACTTTTGATATTTATTCCCATTCATACTTGACATAGCGGTGCGAAGAATGATAGTGACAGTTGTTCTATCGATTCTACCCTTCATAATGGATATAACGATGACTGATATGATCGATATTTTGATGCAAATTAATGGAGTTACGCCGCCGTTTTGTGATGAATGTGTAATTTTTTGCAGCGACTTTCTGAGTTCACAACGACCAAGTCACTTCTCATCACCTTACACCCTAACACAGGTCGCAATGGCGTTCACCAGGAATATGTTAATGCTGCAACCCGAGTCATGTTTGTTGCAACTTGGGGCGGAAAAAAAAATCCCCATCCAGTGCGCGGGATTTTTGCACTTCAAACGCTGGTGCTCACTTAAATCTGTTGTCCTCGGGCTTGCACTAGTTGCGCAAGTTGCAGTAAATGATCACGCCTGCCGTTCATATATGATGCTTTGTAATTCGTTGAGTTCCATTCACAATCATCCAATGATTGCTAACCTCTACAATGTGGGCAAACTAAGACTAAGATTACATCGCCAAGTTCGGACTGGGAATATGCTGTGCAACGGCAATCGACAAGGAAGACTTGAAGCTTATTAAGCTCTTGGTGCTGTCGAAAACGATGTCAATTCAATACTGCCATCTACTTCGCTGCCGGCTTTGTTCCCTTCAGCCTGACCCAGCCCATAAAGAGCGCCACTGTGAAGGCAGCCGCTGCGGACCCTGTAGCCAAATACATGACATGGTCGAATGTGTCGCTATACGCACGCTCCACCTGGGGAAGTATTTCCGGCGGTATAACCTTCCTGATATCTGCTGCTGCTGCGCCCGCGGCCACAATAGCATCAACATCTGCACCCGGGGCATACTGGCTGAGAAAGCGGCGAAGTTCAGTGCTGAAGACAACCTCGCCGAGGGACAGGAAGATGGAAGCGCTGAGATTCTGCGCCAACACAACCAGTGCACTTGCGACAGAGACCTCAGTCCGCCGAACGCCATTTTGAACCGCCAGGACAGGCACCTGGAAGCCAAGCCCTTGCATGCCTTGGAGAATCTGGTAGCCGATGCGCCTGGACCTACTCGAGTGAGGAGTCAGGGTGGTGACCAAGCCCGAGCCGATTGAGGTGAATATACCGCTGCCTAGTGCAAAAGGGGTGTAGTAGCCGATTCGTCCAATCAGGCCTCCAGTGATCATGGTAACGACTGTGTTGGTTCCAATGATTGGCAACATGTCGACTCCGCTTTGCACCGGAGAAGCGTCGCGCACAGCTTGAAACCAGATGGGGAAATAGTAAGCTGTTGTCATGGTGCAGCCGATGAGGAAGGCCATGTTGAGGCAGCTCGTCCAGACTACGCGCTGTCGCAGCAAACTCAGGGGGATCAGCGCTCCATCGCCAACATGGTGTTCCCAAGCCATGAAGACTAGCAGGCTGGCAAAAGATCCACAGAAGAGTCCAATGATGGTGGCACTGGACCAGGCGTAGCGGGTGCCGCCCCATTGCAACGCCAAGATCAACATGACGACCGTAGGCCCGAACAAGACGAACCCGGGAAGGTCTAGTTTTGATACACGCTGCATGATGGTCTGCTTTCCATCTCCAGCCACACGGTAGTTGGGAATTGGAACAAAAATCAGCAACAGCGCGATGACTGCGCCAGCTGGAAGATTGATGTAGAAGCCTGAGTCTCGGTGTCAACTAGAGACCGGTCTACGCGATAATGCAGGTGTTTGGAATATAGTTATTACTTACACCATCGCCAAGTTGCGTTCGAGGTAAAGGCGCCACCAATCAGTGGCCCTGCCAAGAGCCCGAAAAAAGAGAGTCCTATAAGGACGCCGCGAAGAGCTGTCTCACGTCGGGTGTCAGCTGAAATCTTGGAATGCCATGAACCACAACCTTGGAAGATACTGACAGGCCTGCCTATTCGGCGCCACGGTCAACGCCACGATCGTGTAGCCTCCGTTGAGGAGTCCGGAGGCGCCTACCCCGGCTATGGCGCGGCCCACGATGAGCATTGTTGATGACTGGGCGGCACCACACAGGGCGGAGCCCACTTCGAAGACAGCGAAAAAGGACAAAAATGACCACTGGACATGATAGTCAGTATGTATCGAAAAAGTAGTGCGATTAAGGGGAAAGGAACCGACTGCGTCCATCGTAGGACTTGATGATTGAAGTATGAGGATCTGCTTACCTTGACATTGAAGTAACTGTATATCTTGCCACTGAGGGGCTGACACGCACAGCTGATCATGATGTTAGTAAAAGAATCATGGATCCCATATGACCAAAGTCGCCGAAATTTACATACTTGGCCAGTAAATACGCCGTGCCATACCAGCCGACGTCGTTCAAAGAGTGGAAATCACTCGTGATAGTGGGAACAGCCTGGCAATATGTTAGATGCTACACCATACATGCGTGCCTAATGCCGTGACTTGCCGTGGCGACGATCGAGGCATCGAGAAGCATGAGAAACACTGCTAGCGTCAAGCCACTCAAAACAACGACCAGTCTCAAACCCGTGAGGTACTCGTGATCATGCAAGACCTCGCCGGAGTCCAAGTCTTCGTCCTCGGCCCCTGCGGTTGTGTCTATTTGGCGACGGCTGAAAGCTGCTGATCTGTCGTATTGATCTGGAGTTTGAGACCAAGTCTTCGTATCATCGCTTGTTTCTCTACCCTTTTCGGCCATGGTTGGAAAACGCTGCTCCAATGGTGCTGATAGTTTTAAAACGACTGGTAAAAAGACAAGCCTGCCTAAAACGGGGAAGGGCTGGAGTGCTATGCGAGACTTAACACCGCAACATTGGACTCGCGGAACTTTCAGGCTAAAAAGCGTAATGAAAAGCTCAGCTCTCAACGGGTGTGGAAGATATATCTGCTCATGAGCTATGCTTGACGGTTCAATGACGATGATGATGTCCTCGGGCAGTCTACAGTTGGTATGGCACAGAAATTAGATTGCCCCCAAGTAAGCAGGGAGTTCTTCCATTTAATAAAGAGTCAGACTAACACTCAGATATACTTAGTGAGAGCAGATTGGTGTTCTGGGCAAAAAAATGATTCAAGGCCGCGGACTTAACATATGCCCTGACAGCCCTCCTTTCTTTATCCTCGGGAGGCGTTCTGGAAACTATTGAGTTTACAAAGAGACCTTGTGCACAAAATATGAGGGACGTATAGCAGGTGAATGGTCGTAATAAGAGAATCCATGCGTGACAAAGAAGCCCCCAATGCGGCTGCGATACTAATGCGGCTGATTGGTCTCAGATAATTACATCTATTCTATCATTTTGGTACTGCCCGTTCGGCACCACTCCAGCCGGGAGCAGCGGCCCGCTGTACCTTGCTGCGGGCGCTCAGCAATGTCTTGGCCCAAGGATCCACACATTCAACATTCAATTGCCCGACTGTCCAAGAACAGACACTGTTCCTCGCGGCTCTCCGAAGGTGAAGTGGAGCCGTATTGGCAATGGCTGAGCACTGCTCGGACCGTCGTGTTGACCTCGTGTCGAACTTGCACAAATAGCGGACTTGAACTAGGGCACCCTGAACTTATTGCTACTCTCTATTTCGTTCTAATCCAACCTATAATACATTTTTGTTCCCTACAAGCTGTTTTGACCTCTGTAACCGTGGACGACATCTTGCGCGGTCACGATTGCGTAACGGTTGCTTCTAGAAATATATTATGTTGCGTAATAAGCTGGTCAGACTTCCTCGTCCAGTACATATTCACAGACGTCGTCACGAAAAGTAGCGCTTAGATCTCGGTAGAGGCTTGCAAGTGATGGTGTCATTCTCCATTCAATCATTGTTAGCTGCATATACAAATGCGTAACAAAAGCCTCTTGCGGCTGCTGACCAATAGGGGAAATTCAACGCCAGCTAGGCAGCCTAATCATCTCGGAAATCTCAATCGGACCTGTTATACGAAAATGTTCAAAGTAAACAAGATGTAGCCCCTGTGGCGTCCGGCTGAGATCTCTGGCGCACCCAATAAGCCATATGGCGAAACCTGGATCACAGCCAACAATTTGAAGTCCGCGGACATAGCTTTGCCCAATGATGATTCATGGGCGCTTGAATTTGCGCTGCAGTATTCTTTCCTAGCAATAGTCCAGCTCGTTAATGCTCAATTCTCCCCTAACGGACAATATTTCGGGTAGTTTGATTGCCCTGTCTTCTCTTCAAGTCGATAATTTTGCATCAGTTGGCGCTTGACGTGCACTACGAGTACCCTTTCCGTCCATATGCAAAGAGGCGCCCGAGTAGCTTCATTATCCCAGCAGATACGTGATTAAATCGTTACAAGATAACTACGGAAATATATAGCGCTTCTTTATAAACTCGAGCCTAGATAGTGTGTTGACAAGGTCATGATATTTGGCACTCGACTTCAAAAGACTGAAGCTCTACGATCAACAGGAACAGTATATAAGCTTTCCAAAGCTCTAAAAGTGCTTTCGTTTGTCTCTCTGTGTCGAGACAGCATTTGAGTCCAGAGAAGCCAGGCTGCATGTGGATTATTCTGAGCTCAGATGGTTGAATAAGCTTTAGGCTTATGTCGTGGTTCTGCAAGTCTGGATCATGAGCCGCATTAGGAGGAATTGGACAGCAAAAGAAGATGCTTTGCTCCGCAGCTCGGTGCAGAAGGGTAAGTCATGGATCTTACTTGCTCTTTTTCACACAGTGATGTATGTCTGCTGTCAATCTGCACACTTCCGATATCCTTGACTTGTGGCGCATGATAACATCTCATGACCCAGAACTGGACAACAAGCGACCACTGCTCTGGCGCGATCTGGCAAAGCATATTCCTGGCCGGTCCAACAAAGATTGCCGCAAGCGTTGGTGGAATAGCCTCGCTGGATCAACTTCCAAAGGTGCCTGGACACCTGAAGAGGACAGGCAGCTGATTGAGGCAGTGGAAAAGTACGGCACCAACTGGACAAAGGTGGCCGCAGCCGTAGGCACGCGCTGTGGTGACCAGTGCTCTGGACATTGGCGCCACGTCTTGAATCCAAACATCAATTACTGTGACTGGACTGAAGAAGAAGTAAGTGCATCGTCGGGACCCCATTCACTCTTCCTCATATCTGGTCTTGTCCTTGCAATACACAAAACTCACTGACCTCTTGACTATCAGGACGAGCAACTTCTAAATGCGGTACGGGTTTACGGTACCAATTGGTCCACTATTGCTGCTTTTCATACGCCTCAACGCACAACCCTGGCACTCAAGAATCAGTACTGGAAATTGCGACAACGCATGCAAAATACGAGCAAAGTCTCGACAACAAAATCATCGACGCAGACTTCCTCACCAAAGATTGAAAAAGCAACGACAGCTGCCGGCAAGACAGGCGATACATCGTGCTCGAGCGAGGACGAAGCTGACGGGGACGAAAATGATCCAAGTCAGCCTATTGGGTTTAGCTCACATGAAGATGATAGTGAGGCGGAAGCACAAATCTTGGGCATGAGCGCTCAACACATTAACGTTGGTATTGATGACCACGCGGTTTCATCATCGTGGATGCACCACTGGACTGAAACCCCAACATCACAAGCTTGCGTCGTGCCAAATAGTATTGCGACACCTCTGGGGCCTCTGTGGGCAGAATATCAACAAGAGATGCCTTCCACCATCAAAGGCTTCACGACGTGTGAGATGGGCACGGACTCATGGATCAATGGATTGGATGGCCTTGACATGATCCGAGACGACAGCACAACACCGCTGTGTCCAAAAGACAACACTCTTCAAGTCGTCGCCATCGAAGCTCAGGATCATACCTATTCTAGACCAACTGCCGGATCAGAGAGTCATGCTCCTTCTACAAATGCAGAGAGCGGCGTTGAAAAACTGTACTATGCAGATCTCGATGGCATTTTTGAACAATGCTGCCCTACTACAAATGCAGCTCATACAGGAAATGCAATTTCCACCGCACAATCAGCCTTGTTCCCGTCAAACATGAACATGCTTACACCCAGACCGTCTGTTGATGCTGCAACCACGAATAACAGTACTATAACAACGCCGCTGATCGACCCTCGCCTTTCGGCAAATCCCGACGAAAAGAGTTCTACCCTTCGACCCATGACTGAGATGCCCTCTCATAGCGTCTCGATGAACTTCTCATGTACGACAGCACAGTTGGGAGACATCATGTCTCTTCTTGCCAGTGCGGGGCTGCCGGTAAATATGAAGATAGACACGCGGAATAAAGATGAGCAAGACTAGAAGCAAATATGATGAACAGACTCAGACAGAGCAAAGAAAGGTTTGGACATAAATTTTATTAATTTCAGCTGTATTGTCCGCAGAAAAGTCAATTTTTATAATTGATGTTTCTAAAGTCAATTGGTCGTTTACGATACTAAATAGAAATGTGTCCGAAGATTGAATATATAGTTGTTGCTCCACGATGTATAGATGTGAAAATGGGATTATGAGCGAGTCTGCAGAGAGTCTATTACTTTGAATGAACATGATAAAGAGAGAATCGGTAGTATACCACATTGGCTAAGCTAGTGAGGTCAAATTGTCAAAAGTCGGACGAAAAAGAATGACTGGAGATACACATATCAAATTCTGAATGATGGAGAGTTGATATCAATGGTTAAATGAGGATATGAGGGGAAAATAATACAAATACAAAGGCGCATGTAAGCTATCCCGATTTCACCGTCTTTGCACGGATTTAAATGGTAGGGATATTGGTGTAAGACTGAGATATGCTGTGCGACAGTCTCGGTTCTGTGGCCAAGTTATCAAGTCTTGATATGTGCCTCGCCTTGATTGCAACGATTTCAAATCACAACTCCGAGGAGAGTCTACTTCAAGTACAGACTCTCACCAAATTCCAGCCCTCAAATCATTCGTTTATTGGGGTCTCTGGCGAGATGAGTCGAACCTTGAAGAATAAAGGGGTTCTGCATTCGACTTGCCAATTTTAAATCTGACAGATGCCCAGGGGAGTAATTATACCACATCATGTCTATTCTATAACATCAACGCAGCCGAAAAGTCAGCACAAAAGAGCCACCGTGTTGACGACCGCAGCCCCTTTGCTCTCCAATTGTTGATTGACTTTGGAAAAAGATTGATGTGGTTCTTGATAGATCCGTCATGCGCCAAGATGACAAGCACGTTATCCGCTCCATCCAACTCCTTGATCTTGCGCACTGTCTCCCGTGCTGCGGCAAGATCAGGAAACAAAACAGGCGAGACATCGAAAAAGGACTTGGTAGCATCTCCATTTCGCTGCAATCGCCGCAAGACATCTCCAGGACACAAAGAACCGGGGGAATGATCCGTTACTGATGGCAGTTCGACGTTGATTCGAGCAGGAATGGGCAGATATTCACTGGGCCGCAGCACTCCCGGATGGTGACACGCATCGGCGCCCATGAACACAAATGAATCGCCATCAAGACCGCCAGTAGTGACACGGGCCAATGCTGTCATGTGGCCGACACTGTGCCCGGGAGAGTCCAATAAATAAAAGGAGCCGTCTTCGAAATAATCGAAAGCATCAAACGGGCCCACCTTGACCGGACGTACGCCAAAATTGATCTCGCGAACCTCGCGCCCTTTGATATCTTCGTCCAGCACCATTGCGTCACTTCTGGTCGGGTAACCAGGCCAGCAATCTTGAGACACCCCGGGGCCTACAACAAGAGTTGTTGAAGCAGGAAAAGTCGAAGGGTCGCCGATGTGGTCAAAATGGTGATGAGACCAGATGATTGCTTCGATGTTGTTGCTTCGGACCTGACCGTTGGAATGGCTAGCATCGGCCTGCTCATCAAGGATTTCAGAGATGTTCTTGTCAACATGGCACTGTGTAGTGCGCCGTATGAGATCGGCAGTCTTTGGGGCGTAGTTGTTCCAGTCGCGGCGAACACCAAGGTCAAACAGCACATGACGTTCTCCACTAGACACCAGGAAGCAGTAAGTAGGTACATGCACTCCTTCAAATCCCTGTATCGACGGCTGCCAGAATAAAGGTGGATCCAGGAATAAGGAAGCTGTCCTATGCCGAAACTCTCAGTCCACTGCCAGGAATGGTTCAAATCGTGACAAAAACTCACGAGTCAATCACCCTCACCGTAACGATTGCTGTTGAAGACGGTATGTTCAAGTGTGGAGGCGTCTTAGGACGCGTGAGAAATGGAATCTGCTCCGCTTCCATTATGTGCAGTTAGGCAATACGATGGCTGGAACTTATATCAGCCACACAAATGCAAACGACTTTAGCGAACTGTTGCTAGACCATTGATTTTGAACAAAGATTAGAAAACCAAAGCACAAGTAAAGAAAAGAGGACAGCTATGCATATGTATGTTCAGATGAGTTTCAAAGACGAAGCAATCGAGCGAATTGCAAGGAAACAAAGGGTGGAATAAAACTTTCACTCGGGGTCTACAGTGCGCGACAGCCTACCCAGGGTTCTTGTCAATCGCACCGGTAAATTCCAATATGCAAGGCCTTGCTCTGTCTTTGATTCTTTCGTAAACTGCTCAAGCTCATGCGAATCAACTCTATGCTCAGAACCGTACAACTTTCTGTGCTTGATCTTCCTCACACTAACTCTCACTACCTGCGCGATGTTTGACAGTCACATCGATTCCGTATTGTCGAAAAAACCAGCGGTTTTCCACCTTGTACCTCTGGGCATCGACAAGTGCAAACTACGAGAAATAAGCAACCTGTGCGCAAAGCATGTTTGATATAACGCACCTGATATTTAAGCGCCAAAGCCGGAACAAGCTTTTTCAGTTCCAACATGGCAACGTGGCGCCCAAGGCAAATTCGCCTTCCAGCTCCAAACTGAAAATCAGAACATTAGCGAGGATCGGGTAGTAGAAACACAAGCTGCCCTGTCCGGCAACATAGTAGCTCACCGTCATGATCGATGATTCACGCTTTGCCTTCAGCTCTTTGGACACCATCCATCTATCGGGGTTCCAAATTGCAGCATCCTCTCCGAAGGTTGGACGATGCTGATTTACCACATATGGGCTCATTCCAACCACAGTCCCTCCGGGAAAGAATGTATTTCCAATAGTAAGGCCGTCTTTGGGAACAACGCGCTCAAGCGGTAGACAAAACGGCGGATGCATCCGCAGACCTTCGTGGATGACTGCGTCGAGGTACGGCAGGTCACAAACTTCCTTCCATGCTGGAAACGGCTTGGAAAAACCACCCAGGTCTCGATCGGCTTGAAGAAGCTCTTCACGTAGCCGAGAGAGAGTCTCAGGGTACGCAAGAAGGTTGAACCACACCGTTTTCATAATAATAGCTGTAGAATCTGAGCCCGCAATCACATTCGAAAACGTCCAAGCAGTGACGCACCACTGTGGCAATTGCGGGCTCTTGGCTGTCAATTCAAAGAATTGCGAGAGCATGTCGCGGTCACCGCGGCCATGGTCAGCGCCTTTGCCGGACACTCGCGCCTGTTTACGATCGGCAATATATTTGGCCACGAGACCCAGGATTGTGAAGCCACTTGGTTTGCGAAAAGTCGCTATGAAGGCGTTCTTGTTCCAGATCTCATCGAACCAAGGTATCTGGGTCATCTACAGTAGTGATAAGTATTTGATATCAGCCCCCAGATGGAAGAAGTCACGTGCGAAGTGCATGGAGAACTTACTGGGGAAGCCCTCTTCATATAATTCCATATCGTACTCAGCATGTTATTAACGTCGCGCCCTTGCTCAAGAAAGCCGTAGCGTTTGGAAAAAGTCAGAGTCCCCATGACATCGAAAGCGAAGTATTGAAGCCAATCAGACAAATCAAATACTATTTGGGAATCGACAAAGCGCTTGTCTATCTGCTCGATCATGATCGCAAGAGTTTGATCGACAAATACCTCCAGGGGCAACGTGTTGGACAGAGAAAAGAGTGGTGCAATCGGCGACTTGATCTTCTTGTGCAACTCCTCATCGCGTGTGTTGAACACGGCAGGGAGTGCACCGCCATTGCGCGTGTATGGCATGAGCGTCCGATAGAAGTCGCTCTGTTCTCACAAACGTGTCAACGATACTTCAATGTTCATCTGCACAGTAGCTGCAATGCACCAAAGGGGCCTCCTGACCTTCGGAAACCCTGGACGGATGGGATACAATTGAGGAATCCATGCCGGGTTTCCAAGTGATATCATGTTCGGTGCGAAACGCACTGTCTCGCCGTATCTTTCATGGATGGCATAATGTATCTCATGCGAGCGACCTGTAGTCACCCACAGAACACGAGGAATGTTTGTAAATTTCGACCAGAAGGGGCCTGGGACATGTCGCAATCGCGACCAATTGCGAAAGACGTGTAGTACCAGGCCGGAAGCCACAAGTCCTGCAAGAAGAGGGGCGATCGGCAAACCCAGGAGTCGTTGACCATTGATGAAATCCATGTCTTGAAATTTAGAAGGAAAGCCAAGAGTCGGCTTTTGTGCTGCGAGCTTGGAATGGACGAGGTTGGTGTGAAATTGCCGTGACCTCCTGAAAGGTGGAAGGGGAGGAACGAGATAGCTACATGCAGCTACTGGTGAAAGCCCAGACCAGGACAGAGCGGATCATAGCTTAAGACATGACGCCGTAATTTTTAGATTCTGAGAAGCGATTCCAGTGTTCCGGTGTCAAGTGGTAGGCGCCAAAGGCAATGATGCCGCCTCACATGATGGCGGACCCAGTGATTGGCGAGGAGAACACCGAGTATATATGTGGCAATTTCTTACTGGCACTGAGTGGATGTAGTTGCAGAAAAAAGAGACTCGGTCAAAGTCCCGAGTAGATGAAGTTTGAACTGACCGTTTCATACGAAACTAGCAGCATGCTTTACACTAACACTTCTGTAGAGAATGTTCAAGGAAGCGCCGTCTAGGTGACAGCGTTGATATATTTTCACTAAGATTAATATGAAACCTTTTAGGCCTTCCACGGGATGTGCCTCAAATATAGCTGTGTTGATCTTAAGCATTTCGACACCAATCACCAGCGTGGTACCGAATTCAACATTGCCATTTGCAACGCAACGACGCCTCGAACCAAAAACAACCAAACCAAATCGCAAATATGTCGACCGATGAGGGTTTCGTCAAGAGAAAGCTGCTGCTGGTGGGACCTGCGCTTGCCAAATTGCCTGCAGCAGACATGTCAGAACTTCATTCCTACATCGCTCAACATCCAGATCTAGCGTTCCTTTCAGAAGCTGTAATCTCACTCGAGACATTGTGGCCGACAATAAGGGCCGCCAATCAAAGACTAAAACAAGTCCATGGCGACAAGAGTCTTGCATATGTGCGTAAATACCTCCAATATGGCGAGCGCGGCGGCCTATCGACGACGGAGGTACAGCATGACAGCATTATTGTTGATGTGATTACTGTCATATCGCATGTTGTCGACTTCCATCGCATCACCAGAAGAGGTACAGCCAATGCGTGCTTCACGTGTGATAGCATAGAGCGCCCGACAAACCAGCTTGGTGATATCCAAGGCTTCTGTCTCGGATTCCTGACGGCTGCAGCGATAGCGAGCTCACAAAACGAGGCGGCATTTCGCAACAATGTTCGGACGATTTTGCGGATCGCTGTTTGTATCGGGGCTCTTGTTGAAGCCGATGCCGTGGAGTTGTTGGCAACCGGAGTTCGTGCATCGTCACTATCTATCAGCTGGAATTCAACAGCAGCTTACGAGTACTTGGAGAATTGTATTGAACGACACCCCAATGTATGTTTTGAATTAGGAGCATGGAGCTTCGAGTTCTAGATACGCGTCCCCATCACTAACATTAACAGGCCTACGTTGCCTGCAAAACAGACAAGGATCGTGTTACGGTGACCGTCGTCGAAAGCGATATCGAGACGCTGAAGCAGAAATTACTGGCCCGTGGATTATCTGTTCAGACCCTCACAAACGAAGGCCGGTACCACCGCCAGGCCTTGCATGAGTCCAGCGTTCAATCATTGAGAGCACTCTTTCAGCGGGATGAGAGATTCCAGCTGCCCAGTGCCACAGCATTGCTGTTGCCACTCCGCTCGAACGTGGACGGTAGCCTGATCACACGTGGCTCACTACATGACATTGCGCTAGACTCCATTCTTTTACATCAGTGCAATTGGTACGAGACTGTCTCGCATGCTGTCAAAGGCAGTAAAATCAGCGTGCAGGATATCATGCGGGTAGGTGCTGAAACGGTTGTGCCTCGCTCACTAAGGAGCATTCCAATTTCAGGTCAGACAGCGAACATATCCAATGGCGACTCGCCTCTCTTCGATTCTTCCTCCGCAGTGGCTGTTATTGGCATGGCGTGTCGTTATCCGGAAGCCGATTCGCTCGAGGAGTTCTGGGAGCTCCTTCGTGCTGGGAAGTCCGCAGCCAGGACTGTGCCTGCTGAGCGATTCCGGGCATCTGAAGTGATTCGTGAGCCCAAGGCTGAGGCTTACTGGGGCAACTTTCTCCGCCATCCAGACCAATTTGACCACCGTTTCTTTGGATTCTCGGGCCGAGAGGCCAAGTATATGGATCCGCAGCAGCGCTTAATTTTGCAGGTTGCTTACGAGGCCCTCGAGTCGGCTGGCTATTTTGGTGTCGAGGCATCACCGAATCGATTCCCAGAGGACGTTGGCTGCTACCTGGGTGTAGGATCGGTTGACTATGCAGATAATGTGGCAAGTCATGATGCCACTGCTTTCTCTGTATTAGGAACGCTGCGAGCATTCATAAGTGGTCGACTCAGCCATTATTTCGGGTGGAGTGGCCCTTCCATCACCTACGACACAGCCTGCTCATCTGGAGCAGTCGCCATCCATTCTGCTGTAAATGTGAGTATTTGAAATAATTGCTCGCACTTCAGTTCAAAGCTTTGCTGACGAGAATCTCCAGGCCCTGAGAAGTGGCGAATGTGCGATGGCATTGGCGGGCGGCGTGAACGTGATCACCAGTCCAGCACTATTTCAAAATCTCTCGGCAGCATCTTTCTTGAGCCCGACGGGTGCGTCCAAAGCCTTCGATGCTGCTGCGAACGGATACTGCCGCGGCGAAGGAGCAGGCCTCGTGCTTCTAAAGCCATTGGCGCGCGCCATGGAAGACGGAGATTCAATACTGGCGGTCATTACTGGCTCTGCGGTCAACCAGGGGTCCAATTGCTCTCCCATCACTGTCCCAGTCTCCAGCTCGCAGAGTGCACTTTACCAGAAGGCGCTGTCCATCTCGGGCACTGACCCATCCGAAGTGACTTTTGTTGAGGCCCATGGCACAGGTTCGTCATCCTCCTTCCAGGAACTGGTTTGAATGAGTTGCCATATGACTTACAATTCCACTGTTAGGCACGCCTGTTGGTGACCCCATCGAGTGCGAAAGCGTTCGCCGCACTTTCGGCGGGCCGAAGAGGACGCACGAGCTGTATCTGGGCTCCGTCAAGGACAACATCGGCCATACAGAAGCGGCATCCGGAGCTGCTGCGATTATCAAGACTATTCTCATGCTCCAAAACCGCGAGATACCCAAACAAGCTGGATTTATTCGTCTCAGCCCCAAGATCCCACCACTGGAGATGGATCGAATCCAGGTGCCGCGTCATACGCGGCGTTGGGATGTGCCTCGTCACATCGCTGTTGTCAACAATTATGGGGCAGCAGGGAGCAATGCGGCTATTGTCGTGGAAGCAGCAACAAGCACACACAGTGTTACAGTAAATGATGGTCGTATGCAAGCTTTACTGTCCTCCCAGCTTCCATTCTTCATCTCGGCAAAGACTTCTGAAAGCTTGAAAGCGTACTGCAAGGCACTCAAGGACAGTGTGTCGAGTATGCAAAAGGACAAGGGAGACTCTCTGGTACTCGATTTTGCGTACAACCTGGCAATGAAGCAAAACCGAAGTTTCCAGTTCACTCAGAGCTTTACGGCAGCCACAGTGAATGGGCTACTGTCAGAACTGAACAGAATAGAGACTGAGCCCAGTGGATTGCGGCAGCTCCAAGACTCTCGTAAACCTATTGTCCTCTGTATTGGGGGCCAGAATGGGAGGACCGTCCATCTCGACGAGACTCTGTTTCGAAGCAGCAAACCTCTTCAACAACACCTTGTGAGTAACACTGTCTGCCAGGCGAGGAGCCTTTATGTTCCTGGATTTCGTGATGTACAAAGAGATACAGAAGTTGACGCACATTGTTACAGAACGACTGCGAGCAGGTCTGCAATGAGCTAGACCTTCCTAGCATTTACCCGGCTATCTTTGACCCAGCACCCGTTGACGACTTGGTCAGCCTCCATAGCATGCTTTTTTCTTTGCAATATGCCAGCGCAAGAGCATGGCTGGACAGCGGGGTGAAAGTTGAGGCCATTGTTGGCCACAGCTTCGGTCAGCTCACTGCCCTGGTCGTTGCTAACGCCCTATCTCTGCAAGATGGGCTACGATTCGTCGCTGCACGCGCCCGTCTGATACAAGAACTTTGGGGCCAAGAGACGGGAGAGATGCTGTCAGTGCAGGGCCCGAGAGATGTGGTACACCAGCTGTTTGATCGAACCAAGACGACTCACCCAGCATTGGCCACAGAGGTTGCCTGCTACAATGGCCCACAAACCGTCGTTCTGGCCGGTGATAAATCATCGATCGATGGTGTGGAGGCAACAGCAAAGGCCACCATTGGCGAGTTCGGTGTCAAAACAGTGAGACTGAAAAACACACACGCCTTCCACTCGAGCCTCGTAGAAGGCATCTTACCAGGTCTGAGTGAAGTTGCGGCGACGCTCCAGTTTCGAGCCCCTGCTATTCGCATCGAGGCTTGTTCCAAAGACGAGGATTGGAACAAAGTTATCGATAGCGAGACTCTTGTCCAGCATAGTCGGAGGCCTGTGCACTTTTATACCGCGTTGCAACGCATCGAAAGCCGATTGGGCCATTGCGTGTTTCTCGAGGCTGGTTCCGCATCGCCAGTCATCCCCATGGCACGTCGAGCCTTGACCGCTTGCAATGAGGCAAACAGCGGACATATCTTCCAGTCTATCGATCTGGGACCTCCGAATGCCCTTGATAAGCTCGCTGAAGCGACATGCAATTTGTGGAGGGCAGGTATAAGCACACAGTATTGGCCCTTTCATCACGGTCAAAAGGACGGTTTCTCTTGGATCAACTTACCGCCATATCAATTCCAGAACACCTCACACTGGCTTGAATATATAGCGCCCAAATTGGCAGCTACCGAGCCTCCCCAGGCGATAGTGAGTAACGATGTGCAACAACGTTCGCCGTTGCAGCTTCTCACTTCAATAAAGGATACTCAGGATGGCTCCCGCACATTTCTCATCAATACTGCCGACGAGATGTTTGCATTTTGCACCCGAGGGCATGCAGTGCTGGGTCAGAGCTTGTGTCCTGCTTCGATGTATGTCGAAATGGCCATTCGCGCTGTTCGTACCGTCAGTGACAACAGCGCCACTTCAACTATGGCTTCCCGTGTGAAAGACCTCAAAATCTCTTCCCCCTTATCTTTAGCATCCGAGCGAACGCTGTACCTGAGACTGGTCTCAAATCGCGATGCACAGCATGAAAGCTGGCAATTTACAGTGCTTAGTCGTGACCAGCCCGACACAGCCTCCTCGACCAAGCACGCCAGTGGGATAATCTCACTGTTGCCCTCGAGGACATATCTCGATGGTCCTCGTATGCAGTTTATTCGTCGAGTCGTCAGCCAGTCTAACCAGGAAGTGCTTGCTAATACACGCGAAGCACATGTTCTCAACGGCAGCATCGTGTATCAGGTCTTTGCTCAGGTCGTGGACTACGCGCCATATTACCGGGGTGTACAGCAGATCGTGTCAACAGAGAAGGAGGCCGTGGGAATTGTCCGCGTGCCGGGAGCTCAACCGGCTTTCTTGAAGGAGGCCACTTGCGATCCTCTCACGCTGGACAACTTCCTCCAAGTAGCCGGCATCAATGTGAACTGTCTCTCGAAGAGACGATCCGAGGAAGTTTTTGTGTGCACAGAGCTCGGAGAGTTGTTTATCAGCGACACCTTCCTGGCCAATAGTGGTACAGAAGGGCAGTCATATCGAGTATGCACATCCTTTGAGAGGAGTGGCAAAACCACACTTGTGAACGATATCTTTGTCTTTGATGCCGCCACTGGTGATTTGGCCGTTCTTTTCTTGGGTGCAGTGTTTCAAGGGGTTGCTATCACCTCGTTGGCGAGGACATTAGCCAGACTCAACAGCAATGTTGAAAAAGCGACGAATGGCAAGCAACGCGCCGTTGTCTCGTCAACACACACCAAGTCGACTGAGAGAATCGCTGCTGCGCCCGCAAAAGCTACAACCATGGCAAAGAGCACCGTTCAGTCAGACGTGGCCAGAGTTTTGGATCAAGTTTGCGAGCTGTTTAGCAGGGTGATTGAGATACCCATTGAAGACGTGAAACCGGACATCTCGCTGGCTGCAATCGGTGTGGACTCGCTTATGAGCAGCGAGATTTTGAACGAAATCAAGGCCCAATTCCACATCCTCTTGACAGCCGAGGAGCTCTTGGGACTAAACGACGTGAAGTCTGTCGCAGATTTCATCAGCAACACAATCGTGAGCGGCGCACCCGGCACAGCAGCGTCACCGCAAACTGCCCAGGGAACAGCTACACACCATGATGAACGCCCTACTGAGAACGGTCTATCTGTATCTTTTGCGCATATTCAAGAGTTCCTTGGCAATCTACTGGATATTTCCCGCGACGAGATCGCTGCCGATAGCCTATTGAGCGATTTGGGTATTGACTCTTTGATGGCGACAGAGGTTCTGAGCGAAATCAAGAAACATTTCGCCGTATCAATACCGGCAGAAGAGTTTCAGGAATTCCGGAACGTTCTCGCAATCGCCACTCGATTGCAAGCCTCGTCGGGAGTCTTCACACCACCACTGTCACAGGATGATGCCAGCTCTAGTGACCAGGCCATTGGACTGACAAATGGAGTCACGGAGATAGCCGAGCGCAAGAGCAGCGGCACTGAATTATCAGCTTCGGTAGCATATGAAAGCTTCGCTCGAGCTCGGAAAGACTTTGACGTAATAAGTCGTGAGGTCGAATATGCTGAATTCTTTGCGCGAGTATATCCGTCGCAAAAGAAGCTCGTTATAGTTTATATCCTGGAGGCCTTCCGTGACCTTGGGTGCCCCCTAACGGAGCTTCAGGCCGGCGACCGGGTCCTTGACATTCCAGTTCTCGACAAACACCACAAGGTCAGGCGACGTATTTTTGAGATCCTCGAGGATGCTGAGATACTCGAGCAAGATGCGTCGGGTGGCTACACACGTACCTCGATGAGCCTGCCCAGCGGTTCATCCTCTGAGCTCCATCAAGCAATCGTGGCTCAGTTCCCTGAGCACGCGTACGAGCACAATCTTCTCGCTTCGACAGGATCCAAGCTAGCAGACTGTCTGACTGGTCGCGCCGATCCTCTGGCCATTTTGTTTGGGAGCGCAGCAGCACGATCTCTCATGGAAAACGTCTATACGCACGCACCCATGTTCAAAACGGCTACAGTCAATCTAGCACGGTACCTGGTCAAGATCTTTGATAATGCCCCTGCACACCACACAATCCGAGTTCTAGAGCTGGGTGCAGGCACTGGTGGCACGACCAAACATCTGATAGAGAGTCTGCTCACCACGGGCCGTGCCTTCGAATACACATTCACCGACATATCATCGTCGCTCGTGGCGGCTGCACGCAAGAAGTTTAGACAGTATGATTTCATGCGCTACGCCTTGCTGGATATCGAAAAGGAGCCAGAAGAGCAGTTTCGCGGACAGTATGACCTCATTCTGTCATCGAACTGTATCCATGCAACCAAAGATCTCACACGCTCATGCACAAATATTCGAAGCTGTCTGCGGCCCGAGGGAGTGCTGTGCCTTGTTGAGTTGACACGAGCCTTGTTCTGGTTTGATCTCGTCTTTGGTCTCTTGGAAGGCTGGTGGTTAGCAGAAGATGGGAGACAGCACGCACTTGCCAGCGAGATGCTATGGCGGAAGCATCTGGAGCGATCTGGGTTTCGCTGGATCGACTGGACCGAGGGCGACTCAGAAGAATCCAAGGTCCTGCGAGTCATTACTGCATCTCCTTCTGACGTGGGACAGACCACAACATTCACAGAGACGAACGGCGAACCCATCACTGTGGAAACGATCGCCTTCAAGCATGTCGACGGCCTGACGCTCGAGGCAGACATATACTACCCGTCCGAACAGCAAAGCAATGGGGTCGAGACGCGTCCAGTCGGTGAGCAACACCACACCAAAGTGACCAACTAGCCAAAGTCGCATGCTACAGAGGTGCACCGGTGGCATGCACGCGTGGGGTTGTTTTCCGCTGACTTGTCGCCTTCTTGTGGCTTTTGACATCGTACAGCCCTTATGATTCACGGCGGTGGCCATGTCATGCTATCCCGCCGGGATATCAGGCCCGCGCAGACCATCATCCTTCTCGATGCCGGCTTCCTTCCCGTCAGCATTGACTACAGGCTCTGCCCAGAGACAACGCTACCGGAAGGGCCCATGACAGATGCGCGCGACGCTCTTGTGTGGGCACGAACCGTGCTGCCAAAACTACACCTCCGCCGTCCTGATATCCGCGCCGACGGCGACCGCGTGGTTGCTGTGGGCTGGTCCACAGGCGGACATCTAGCACTGAGCCTGGGATTTACCGCCGGAACAGCCGGCGTTGCACCACCGAACGCTTCACTCGTATTCTATTGCCCGTCAGACTACGAAGATCCCTTCTGGAGGCAACCGAACCAACCATTTGGGCAGCATAAAGGGGACAAACTGCGCTACAACCTGCTCGAAGGTGTGCAGGACCGGCCCATTGCGGCGTATACGCCGCCTACCGAGCGGCGTGCTCTAGGGGGATGGATGAGCACCGCAGATCCCAGATCGCGCATCGCTTTGCATATGAATTGGACAGGTCGATACCTCGAGGTCCTGTTGAATGGCCTGCCAGCAGCAAGTCTGAGTGCTGTGGACGAATTAGACAATGACACCGACCCCACAGACTTGTTGCCGTTCCCGAGTAGAGAGCAGATCCAAGCCGTCAGTCCTTTGGCGCAGATCGAGCAGGGCAAATACCATGTGCCGACTTTCATAATCCATGGGACGAAAGACGACCTCATTCCGTGGCAGCAAGCGGTCAGAACATACGACGCCCTCAGAGCGCAGGGCGTAACAGCTGAAATCCGGATCCTTGATGGCGCAGTGCATTTGTTTGATATGTACAAGTCGTACAGCAGCGATGAAAGTGCGAAAAGGGCAATCCAAGATGGCTATGCGATGCTTGCTCGCTCTGTAAGACAACAGTAAATGCTAGGATGAAGGTGATTCTTTCTCTTTTTTTCCTTCTTCGGGTTTTTCTTGCAAAGTTCCGTGGGTTCTGTTCTGGAGGGTCATTTTCGTTTCATGATAGGGGTTTTGTTCTTTGATAGTGTGCGCTGGGATATTTGTGCATAGACTTTGATCATTGGCAACCGCTTTGTGCAATACTGTTTGGGCTCTGTTTCCCCTAATGTAACCATTAACCAAAGCCCGAATGATACACGTACTAAAAGCGAATGAATTGGATGTTGTCAGCCCGTTGTGTCGTCGCTGAATTAGCAATTTTTACGCAACCTATACACACAACGATAGTGTCGTCTCAACTTGCGCATCGTCACTGAAGGATAGTCCTCTGAAAAGCACGCCTAATTCATCCTATTGCCAGTATGTTCATGTCGCGGAACCCGGCTGAAGTGAAGCTGCCAGGCATCATTCAGAGACTCTGGCCATGAGCAACTGCTGGATGGTGCCAGAGACAAAGCCACAGATCAACTAGCATCGATATATCTAACATTGCTGTATTTTTGACACGATCATTCTGTATGGGCATTACAAGGTGTTCCTCTTTATCTAGAGCGATGAAAAACGCCTCCTCTACGTGATGAAGCTTTCCGCGAATCAAAAAGCAAGAGAGTCAAAACCAAGTGTGTAACACCCATGAGACCATCTTGCGGGCTACCTGAATGGACCAGCGGCTACCAGGTAATCTCCAGCTCATGACCTTTGATTTCTGCATTGAACCACTCAATGATCTCAATACTGTCCTTGCAGGTCTTGGCGCCTTCCAGCACACCACTTTGCACGACCTCCTTCACAGCTATGTACAGCTGGTGATTAGCCAAATTGCGACCGAGACAAGCACGCGAACCTATGCCAAAGGCGAATGAATCTCGATCACGGATGCGGCGCGCCTGCACAGCGGCAGGAGTCTCACTCTTGTCGGGTAGCCACCGTTCTGGCCGAAATTCATAAGGTTCCGGATAGACAATTGGATTATGATGAAAGACGTAAGCCGCTGCGCCGACTTTGGTTCCTGGCGGTAGAGTGTGCTGGGCAATGGTCAGGCCAGAGGGGCCAAGCGGCGGCACGATGCGTGTCAACCGCGTCGGGTTTGCCATGCCGAGACGCAGGCCCTCACGGATTACCGCACGCAAGTATGGGATACTCTGCGGGTCGGCTGTTGGTCCTGCGGTTGCTATCTCGCTGCGCAACTGAGCGTGTATGTCCGGCTGGCGGACCAGGTGGAAGAGAATTGTGGCCAGCATGACTGCTGTGGAGTCGGCGCCAGCAAAGACGATTCCCTTGCACTGAACGAGCGTTTCAGCACGCGAGACTCCAGCAAGCTGAAGCCTCGCTTGATATGTCTCACCGCTTCCATTGGCGTCGACGTTGGTGTCAGGGCGGTCGACCACACCTTCGAGGAAGTTAGACACAGTACGGAGTGACATTTGGACCTCGTCGTCTGCCAGGACGCGTCCAACAAGAGAAGAGAAAATGACGGTAAACAGCCAGTTGGGTAGCAGAGAGAAGCGACTGAATGCGACAATGGCAAGCACAAAGGGCGTTGCCGAGAGCTTATTGGCATATTTGCGTGGTTTAGCTTTCGAAGTGGTCCCAGTGGTTGAGTCATGGTGCCGCGATTGTTCATCAAGGCCACCGTACACTTTGTGGAACAGGTAGGCAGTCAGAATGTCGATAGACAGGCGTGAGGACAAGTCCAAGATGTCCACCTTGGCATTTGGACGACTCTTCTCTTCCACGAGCCTGGCAACAAACTTGTCCACAAGCGGAGCCATCACGCCATCATGCTCATACGCACTTTGAATTCTGGCTGGCGCGAACAAGGGCAAGACCGCTTTGGCACGGCGGTCGCGATATTCCTGGTCAATGGCAGAGAAAATGGTGTCGTGTCCCTCGATCCGGAAATTGCTATATCGGGCATCCTTGGGCAGGCCGCCTCCAGCCAGATAAACCTGATGCAAGGAATCTCCGTCTGATATCGAGACAGCGTCAGGTGCAACCCGTAAGACCGTTGTTTTGTATTTCTGGTGGTAATGGAGGCTGACACGACCCTCAACACCGAGATAGCATATCGTATAGAGAAACAGAGGAGAGATGGCAGCGAACCAAGGGCCAGGAATGTTCGCAAGCGGATGCAAATAGAGGCGATGGCAAGCTAGCGAGACTAGCAGCAGTCCAGCAAGGGTGAGTAGATGAGACAGACTCAGCAGCGAGAGGTAGGAAACAATCTGGCTCTGAAGAAACCCCATGGTGGACGCTGGTCAGTATTCGGTTCATTTCCGTCGCCAAAGGGTAGTTGAAAGGTCAAACTACCAAATGCCAGGTTATGGACGCTGACCACGTCAAGTAACTCAGTGCATGGTCCCAGCCTTGAGCTGCATCACAAGAGATGGAAATCAGTGACACAAAAGGCGCCATCATACAGGCCCGGCTGCTCGCGTTCACCGAGTAGCCTGTAGTCGGAGAGCTTCAATTGCCAGTGTCGTTTACTCGGGTCCGCGGCACTCCTTCGCTGATGGCTGATGGCTCATAGAGTGGCATTTTCAGGCGCATCAATAGCCGCTTTGTGAGCCAGCTCTGTCTTCACAACCCAAATACAGCGAGGATGGGACATGCATCAAGTAATTACCGAGACAAACAAAAGTTATCAAATTGGTATGGCCGTGTATCACAGTGCCTATTAGCTTGAGATTGGGCACTCCCACAAACTGTCACAGCTGATAGCGTCCAGACTCGTGGGAGAGGGCAGTTTCAAAAATGGCAGTGAGTCGATATTAAAGCCATTACTTGTTGAAATGTTGCTGGTAGCGGAACTCCGTGCCAGCTTGTGGAGTGGCAGATTTGCGAGCAAGGCCTTTGGTTACCGAAAATCAATGCCGAGACAGCTTCAGATTCAAAATTACAGATATGAAGGAGTGAGATAAGTTGCTTGGGGATCGGATGGAACATGATTTGGATTATCGAGTGGTCTACAGGGAGCAGCAAGAGACCATAGCAGTGCTTGATAATGTGGCCGGTGATGGTTGAGGGATCAGTCGACGTCGAAGACTAAAGGTTGCGTGCCTAACCCTGCGCCCAGCCAGGATCGCACGTGACTCCCAAGGGACATGCTACTGTAAGCAGCTTCGCATTTACTTGGTTACCTAGATACAACGACAGCCATTCATCTCAATCCCGAACCATCCTCAACTTCCGTTCAATGCCTCCTCTGCGAACCCAATTTGCTTCTACTACGATCACTTGTCTTTAGTCAGCCCTGCATAGACACATTGCATATCGCGTAAACTCGTCATCGGCCATGAGCGCGTCTAGCTCTTCGTCGTACAGCCCAACCAACACTTCGACACCGGCATTCTTATTGCGCGGCAGCACCAGACAAGTCCGCGTGAAGCTGTTGGACGCGTCCATCAGCAGTCGCGAGGCCTCAACACAGCCCTTGTTGCCCAGCAGCGGGCCATCACCAAAGCTAACGGCGTCGAGTGGAATGTGCATCAGCGATGACACCTGCATGTTGTTGCTGTCAATGGACGGCATGCGGCGGCGTTTCAGCCGAATCAGCTCATCATAGCTCGCGAGGTTGTCCAACATGTGGTACAGATTCAGCAGACTCTTCTGGTCGCCGTGGCCTGCGTTCTGCCGCAGCAGCTCTGCCACCTGGGCCAGCGAGCTTTCAGGCGCAATCAGTGCGCTCAGTGCCATCTCGGAAAAGATGTTGAACGTGATGTTGCCCAGGTACGTTGGCGGCAGCGCGGACGAGTAAGTGGCCCGCCCGTCGTAGATGAGGTTCAACTTGGTACGCGCGTCCTCGGCGTCATCCTCGGGGGCGCTGTGCCCGCGTGCGCGCCTCGTAGCTACCCGAGCACGGATGAAGCATCGCCAGATGAGCGCGCACACGGCGTCGTTGGTGCCCACTGATGCAGATCCTTCCGAGTCTTGCGCAATAGCCTCACAGAGAGCAGTCAGCCGCACTGGAGGGAGATAAAAGATGGCCGTATTGAGCTTCCGCCCGTCTGGCAGCCGGCTCGTCGCCACTGTCCCATTCGGCCGCTCACTGTTTGTCTCGGGCGCCCATACAGACCCGCCATCAGCTCCTTCAGGCAGCGCCTTGTCGCCCTCTTGTCGCACTCGCATGTCCTTGGGGTCCAGTCCAACGAGTCGCCAGGTTTCTGGATCAATCGCACTCAACGATCGCTCGGGCGCCTCCTGTTCCCAGATCTTGCCCATGAGACCAAAGTCGTCGCTTCCCGGTGCAAAGATGGACACAGGAGGCGTGTTTGTCTGCAGTGCCACGCACTGCGCGGCCCATCCGCGTATGACATGGTAGAAACCCACCGAGTCGCTGGCCGAGTGGTGCAAGGCGCTCACCAGCAGACAACCTCCCTCGAGGAAATTGGCTTGACCCGTAAAGACAGGGCCGGGGCCGTCTTTGGGGTCGGCAAAGAAGCCCGTGGCTGGCATGATTTGGTCGTCGGGAAACGCGTCTGGCGGAAATCCCAGTTCTCGCAGAGACTCATAATCCAAGTCTGTGTTTAGCTCCTTGTACACGAACTGGTGCGGACGAGGCAAGTCAGGCTGAGGGACGCGGTACCGCAGCTCAAGTTGGCCAGGCCGCCAGCCAGGCGTGGAAGGCTCCTGGACATGGATATGGCCATTCAGCCAATGGATTTGCAGGAAAAGACGACGAAGGCTTTCATGTAAGTAGTCAAACACGTCTTTGGGCGAGGCGCCCTCTTTGATGGGCAGATAAAGGCAAATGTAGTAATAGGCGCGGGGGACGCAATGGTCAAAAGGGTTGAGCGTAATTCGAATTTCCGGATGAGCCATAACGACTGATGATGGGTCTGTCTTGATTTCGTGCTGGAAACAGGTAAATCTGCAGAGACACTTGCTGGGAAGACAGAGGAACTGGTTGCGAGACGAGCTTTCAGCCGTTGGCGACTGGCCTGTTTTGTGGACGGCATTGTTATACGGGTCCATGATGAAGGACAGTATTATACTCGGGGCCCTCTGCCAGACTGCTAGTCATTTACCTGGGTCTCACTGTTGCGGCTCATCAAAGTCTTGCTCTTTGCATTTGCCAACCCTTTCGCTCACATGTTCAGGGATACACTGCCATTCTATAAGCCTTTGGCCTCGAGTGCTCTGGTGTTCAATCGACCAAGATTGAACTGAGATTCAGGCCATCACATTGAAGAATCGGTTTTTTGTCTATCATCTTCCAATCTACAGTGCTATGTAATTTTAGCTTACTGCTTATTCAATTGAAAATGTCGTCACCATTCGTAACCGCTCATCGAGACTTGTTTGTTTATTTGCGTTAAATGATCCCAACTCGAACATCATGATCTTGACTATGTGTGTCGTACATCATGTTTAGAGTGTTGTTTGTGCGCCATCGTAGCATTTGGCACGAAGAGACAGGACTACAGCTCAAGGTCCTTCGAAAAGCACTCTAAAATCAAAATGTCTATGTTCTCCTAAATCGCTAACCATCCTCCGAGATATGCTGGGGATGTCACGGGACGGTAGCAAAAGTCCCTGCCATTGCTGACTCACCACTAACCCTAACCCGATCAGAGCCGATTGCGTAGTATGTACTAGAATCTTACAACGTCGCACCAATCCTCAACTCTTCAACGACCTCTTACAGCAAAACACAAAAGCCACGCCCTCGAGACACAGCGCCATCTGTTACAAGCAAAAGCGTAGTAGCAACATGTAATACACCCTGGCTTCCACTTGAACTCTCCGACTCTCAAGTCAACCACCCAACGGGCAGCCGTTCAGATCCGCTGACGAGGCATTTGGCTTGACCAGGTCCGCGGCTCTACACAACCAGAGCACTCCTGTCGACGACCAGCTTGGCGAAGTCGCGCATTGTGGGCGTCTGCAGAATCTCAAAGACTGTCACTTTGGCCTGTACGATGCTGCCGAGCCAGTTGCGCAGCTCCACTGCCACCAGCGAGTCGACACCGACCTCGCTCAGGCTGGAACCCACCTCGATCTCGGCTGCGACAAGGTTGAAGAGCGCCGCAACCTTGCGAGTGAGCGCTGCCAGCACCAACGCATTCGCCTCGTCTCCTGAGGACAGTGCACTGAGCTCCTGCTTGAGCACCTCGTCAGGACTGCTGTTCTTGCCTCCTGCTGACCCGCGGCCCAACGACAGTGCGTTGGACAGCCACATGGTCCAGAAGCGCCGGTCTCTCTTGGGGTTCGAGCCTGGCAGTAAGCGGTCCCAGCTCACCACGCCCGTGATGACCTGCGCCGTGTTGGGATCCTCAGTCCGCAAAGGTCGCATGATTGCTGCTTCAATCAGGCGGAGCACACGTCCAATGGGTACGGAGGGCGACCCCAGCATGCGCTCGAGCCGGCTGCGCATCAACACATCGCTAGACTCCGTGATGACACCGACATCGTCCACTGCGGGAAGATCAATCGCCACGGCTGGAAGCCCAAGTGCAGCCCTGTGCCGTGCCAGTGCATCCTGGAAGGTGTTGCCTGCGCAGTAGTTGGCCTGTGCCACGAGTCCTACCACGCCGGCTGCAGAAGACAGCATGACGAAAAAGCGCAGGTCCCGCGGCAGCAGACGGTGCAAGTTGCGACTCCCTGCAACCTTTGGCTGGATGCTTGCTTGCCACTGCTCGAACGTCAGTCGCTGCAGGATGGTGTCGTGCAGCGCCATCGCTGCCTGCACCACGCCCCGAATGGGTGGCAGCACGCCTTCCATTTCCTTCAGCAGTGAAGCCAGTTGATCTTCTTGGGAAACATCGCAGTTCCGTATAACCACATTGCATCCACGTGCTTTCCCATGTGCTACCAGTCCCTGGGCTCGTGGGTGCGCTTCTCCACGCCGTGAGATCAGTAGGATGTGGTGTGCGCCACGGGCCATCATCCACTCAGCCAGGACTGCTCCAATGCCTCCGAGGCCTCCTACGAGCAGGTATGTGGCGTTTGGGTCGTCGAGCTGCGCTACGTTGGCAGTCCGTGTCAAGACCCGGAAGCGCGTGTCAGGCTCGGGCACCAAGACCAGCTTGCCAACATGGGCTCCTCGTTGCATGCGCCGCAGCGCTGTCTCCATTTCGGTAATGGGATATGCCACAACTGGGTGAATGGGACGGATATCACCTTGGCTCCATAGCTTCATGATGCCCTGCCATGCCCGGTAAACCGCCTCTCTCTTGTACAGACTCCATTGGATTAGGTCAAAGCCCACAATCATGGCGTTTCGCGACAGCGGCGTCAGGTTGAGACGACGCGCAGCCTCCATATCTGTCTTTCCGATCTCGACGAAACGGCCGAAACGCGCCATGCAATCCCACGTTGCGCTCAGAAGATCGCCGGAAAGCGAGTTCACAACCACATCGACACCCTTACCACCAGTGCGAGCACGGATGGCCGCTGCGAACGAGGTATCGCGACTCGACAGGATGTGGTCTGAATCCAGGCCGTACTGTTTCATTAGCAAGTCGCGCTTAGCCTCGCTGCTGCACGTCGCGAAAACTTCAGCACCCGCGTGCTGGGCCATCATGATGGACACCTGACCAACACCACCGCTTCCTGCGTGAATGAGGACACGCTCGCCAGGCTGCAAGCGTGCAACGTCAAACAAACACAAGTAAGATGTCATAAAGATACACGGGATCGCTGCTCCATGTTCCCACGACATGTCTTCGGGCATCTTGGACACGCCTTTCCAATGTGAGCGTGGATGCGTTGCGAAGCGGCCCTCCATAAGGCCAATCACGCGATCACCAACCTTGAGGCCGCTAGCCTCGGTCTCGGGGCCCAGTCGCGAGATGACACCGGCAGCGTCGTGCATGTAACGCGCTTCGTCGATCTGGCCCAATGCGACCAGCACATCGCGAAAGTTGAGTCCCATGGCCTTGGTCTCGACTTCGACATAGCCGGTGGGCAATGGCTCGGCTGCTTTGGCATCGTCGGCAAAGTACAATTTGCTCAGTGTGCCTCTTGTCTGGACCGTGTCCCATACCAATGGCCGTCCAGGTTGCCACAAGGCCTGCTCGACTGGCTCTGGGTCAACAGGTCTTTCACTCGACGCGCGATCCTCGGCCGCGCTTGGATAGGTGCGCAGCACGTGTAGCATGCCGTTCTGTACCGCGTACTCCCATTCAACCTGCGTGGACTCAACCCGCGCATCAAAGCTTTGTAGCAGGACTTGCACAATGTATGGGACTGTCGCAAGTGACCATGACTCGGTGTCAACTTCAAAGTCGAGCGAGACAAATCGCTTGGTCGTGTCCTCGGCCCTAGCGACACGCAGGAAGCCGGCTGCCTGGCCATAGTCGGGCTTTGCGGCCGTCACAGTGCTGCTGCGGCTAAGCCAGAGCAAGCCGTGGCCCTGCACAACCAGAGACTTCAGCTGGCCAAATTCCGTTTCATCCATGTTGTCGATGAAAGGCGCCTCGAGCTCTGGTGTGAACACATATGTCACGTTTGCTTGCGCCTCCAAGCTTTCCAGGCATTCTACAACCACCACAGCACCCGTCTGTTGTTGAATGGCGGATTGAAGCTTGTTCAACCAGTCCGGAGCGGGTTGTGCAGCGTTTTTGTACACAATAGAGATGGAAGACGGCAAGACCGCCAGTGTGTCCTTGGTGGCCGAAGATAAGATGACGCTGCTGGCTTGATACCGTGTATCCTCACAGTCTTTTATTTCGACATCGATTCCAGAGAATCCCGCTGTTTTCAGCATCTCATCCCAACTGCCACACGGGCCCAGTGGGCCTCTGTCATCCACGTCGCTCTGGAACCACCCAGGCAGTCCACCAAATACCAGTTGGGTGTCCAAACGCGGGCTTGTGACTTCAATTAATGCCAGCTTGCCGTCATGCTTCAGCAGACCTCGCACATGGCGAAGCGATTTCTGCAGCTCTTCTCGTGTGCCAGTATTCAAACCAAGCAGGGCACCAGGCGCTATGATGACGAGGTCGTAGTGGGCTTCGGAAAAGCCTTGTGCAGAGGGATCCCTCTTGATATCGAGCTTCTTGAAGTCTAATAACCCTCCCCAAGCTGCCGTGTTTTGCTTCACAAGCTCGAAGCTGTCTGCGACAACATCGGTAAAGTCATAATGGCCGAGCAAAGTGCCAGACTCGCCCTTTTCAGCTTTGGCAGCGAATGCCTCGAGAACGCGCGCGGTGAGTGTACCATTTCGGCCACCAATCTCGAGCACGCGTGCTCCGAGATGTCCAGTCGTGAGTTGCGCAACAAGCTGGTGCAGATGTTCAGCGTTGCGCCTCTGGAATCGCGGCAGTGCATCATAGTAACGGTCAAGCAGGTCCCCTTCGCGCAGGACCGCATCGACATCAATCTTGCCGCGGACAATGTCGGCCAGAAGAGGACCAACGCACGAAATTAATTGTCCTGCAGCATTTTCCGCAGTCAGGTCGTCAGCCTGTTTTTGCCGCACAGCTGCCGCTGTCTTGGACCACATGCGGCTTCCGGGTCCTAGCTCGCCTGCCTGTGCTCTTGACACGACAGTTTCCATCCACGAGCGCATGCGCTGCAAGTGGATTGCCTGTACAGCTAGGCTAGTCTCTAGCCTTTCGTCGCTGCTGAGCTGCTTCACGGCGTCCGAAATGTAATTGAAGGACACACGGTCTAGCCGCTTTTCCAGCCCACGTTCCTCTTCACCAAACGGAACTTGGCCCCGAATGGCCGCTTGAAACTGTTCAGGCACCACCCCGTGGGATATGTCAACTTCCCAACGAGGATGCGAGCAGATGGCAGTGTTTTGTACTTCAGCAAGCTCACTCGCGTCTAGCGGCATCGCCTGGCAGTACAGGTCATCCAGCTCGAAGCGCGCAGCTGTAGCATCATTGCCTGGGCCGTTGACTGCTACTGAGCTGACCTGCGCTCCTCGACGGTCGGCCCAGGCCAGGTCGGTGAATGTCGTGATGGTCTCGCCAACGTTGCGTCCCAGCGACCGTGGAACATACATGTGGCGGATGGAGCGAGGCACCGCCATGGCGTTCTGGCGGGTCGTTTCGGGAATGGACACAAAAGTTGCTGCAATGAGTGAATCGAGCGTTGTTGGGTGAATCACGTACAGCTCCTCGCCCACTGTGTTGCCGGCCGGTGCCGCTACAGACGATACGGACAGTGTTGTAAGTGACTTGGTGGCTGTCGCGCGGCTGCTCACGATATTCTGGAAGACAGGCCCATGGAACAGGTTCATGGCTCGCAAGCCTGCGAAAACAGCCTCGGGTGCCACCTCGCTCACTCTATCCTTGGGTGGAAAGAAAGATTCGGCCAATGGCGCTGGTTCAGTGTACTTTGTGACAGCCGCTTGGCCCTTATTCACCATCTGGGCTGTGATGGTTCCCTTGCAATGCTGCAGCCAGCTGTCGTCGCTGCTCGAGACAGAGTACATCTCAAAGTCCCACCAGGCCTTGGACTCGAGTTCCCGATCGCTACGAGGGGACAGGACTGTCTGCACCTCGACGCCGAAAGGTGTGTCTGGGATCCTCAGCGCATTAATGAACTCGATTTCCCGTAGCCGGTAACCCTCAATCGACTCTTCTGTTGGATCCGCCAGCAGCCGTGCCGCTTCAATGGCCATGGCGACGTATCCCGCACCAGGGAGCACAATATCGCTGCCCAGCTTGTGGTCCTCAAGCCAGGGAACATCTTGAACGCGCAAGAAACTGCGCCATGTTGGTGTTTGTCGATTCGAGCCGGCAATCGGACTTCCCAACAGCTCGTGGGGTCGGAACCGCTTGTGGCGGTACTCTTTCGACAGCCGGGACTCGGTCCAGTGCGGCATCGCATGGTTCCATGCATAGGCTGGAAGACCGGGGACAAATTTGCCCTGTTCATGAGCATTGACACTGGCTAGGCTCACTGGAACGCCCTGTGCCAGCAGTGAGCATGCCGCGTCTTGTGCTGTGTGCACTGCGTTGCTTCCTCGCTTCAGTACTGAGACGTACGGCATCGATGCACTGCCACGGGCCTTGAGGATCTGTCTAATGGGTCCTGCTAGAGTGCCGTGAGCTCCAATTTCCACAATCACATCTATGTTGGCTGTGCTCTCCTCTTCGGCACTGCCGCTGTCGAAACACATTGCTTCAAAAGCCTGCGAGAACAGTACAGGGCTGACAAGGTTGCGCACAAAATGCTCAGCCGTCAACGTCTTGGGAGAGCTTAGCAGACCGCCCGTAACAGGCGAGGCGAACAGCACGCCGCTCCAGTGCGACGGGGCCGGCTGGAGGATCTCGTGCAGTGCTTCCGTGTAATCACTCGCCATGGCCTGCATGTGGTGCGAGTGATATGCCAGCGGCACATTCAGCTTGCGCGCAAAGACGCCATCGGCCGTCAAGAGCGCTTCAACCTCGTCTATAGCAGCTGTATCGCCCGATAACGTGACGCTTTCCGGGCTGTTGTGGCACGCTACAACCACTTTGCCGTTTTCGAGGTTCTTGATATAAGTCGCAGCGGCCTCGGCGCCTAGTCCAGCGGCGAGCATGGCTCCCTGTTCGCGCTGGTGCTTCTCTGCCAGCTCACCGCGGAAGTAGACGACGCCCAGTGCCTGCTCAAAAGTTAGTGCGCCCACGGCATAGGCGGCTGCGATTTCACCGCTTGAGTGGCTGGTCACGGCGGATGGGTGAATGGCCCAGGAAGCGAGAAGATCGACAAGACACAGTTGCAAGGCGACGCTGACAGGCTGGCTGAGGCGAATCTCGTGGACGCGAGTGGCTTTGTCGTCACGTAGGAGCTCCTCTGGATAGTCCATGTCAGCTGCAACGGATCGTTGTGGAGGAATATCAAAGAGAAAAGGAAGCAGCCAACGCACCATGCAACGACCATTTGGCCCCGTAATTTTTCAAAATCTTGTCGGCTTCCAACAAGGACTTGCGAAATACAGGATATTCTTTTATGAGCTCGCGGCCCATGGCATGCCACTGAGCACCTTGCCCATTAAACACAAAGCCCAGTCGCGGCACCTTTGTCGACCGCACCGGTTTACGATCTGGATCTGCCAGCTTGCTCGCTAGCTCAGCCAGGCTAGTTGAGCGGACAGCCACCGTCCATAGAAAGCGGGACTTGCGCTCTGCCAGTGTGAACGCGAGATCTAGGGGCGAGGGCGGCTCTGAGTTCTCGTCAAGATACGCAGCGAGGTTCTTGCCCATCTGCGAAGCGACGCTAGAGTCTTTGGCACTGAGAATGTAGACCAACGAGCGGTGCTCATCTGCCACATTGTTGGATTCGCCGTTGGCGTGGCCATTTGTTTGTTCATTTGTGACAGCATTGGTATTGCCATTCACAGCCTTGCTGCTTGGCTCATTGCCGTCACTTGGGTGAAAAGCTGTTGGGGGCGGCGCCTCGAGAATGACATGTGTATTTGTTCCACCGTATCCAAAGTTGTTAATGGACGCTCGCCGTGGGCGATCAGCCGGCCAGGGCGTCAATTCTCGTGGAACCTGATCACCAACAGTCTTTGGTCAGCTGAGGTCTTTCATTGCGCTCCTCAATCACATTCAACTTACCGTTAACCGCCAATCTCGCAACAAAATTTTGGGATTTGTCTTTTCATAGTTGACATTCGGTGGGATTACGCCCTCTCGTAACGCAAAGACCGTTTTGATAACAGCTGCCAGCCCACTCACAGGCTCTGTGTGGCCGATATTGGGCTTCACCGATCCTACCAGAACCGGATCGTCCTCTGCTCGACCCACGCCAAACGTACGCGCGAGTGCCTCCGCCTCGATGGGGTCTCCCGTTGGCGTTCCCGTCATATGCGCCTCAACGTACCCCGTATCAGCTGACGGGTTCAGCCCTGCGCGCTGATACACATCACGGATAAGCTTGACCTGCGCCTCCATTGAGGGTGACGTGATGGTAGGAGTCTTGCCATCCTGGTTGACACCCGTCTCACGCACCACGGCGTGTACCCGATCGCCGTCACGCAAAGCAGCTGCAAGCGGTTTAAGAAGCACCGAGGCTACGCCTTCGCCACGGCCGTAGCCTTCTGCGCGGTCGTCCCATGCAAAGCACTTTCCGGAGGGACCAAGGACGCTTGGAAAATCGGTGAGCTTGCTTTCTGCCTTTCTTGCTTGTCGAGAACAGCTTACCTCGAATTCGACATGGCAATAAACATGTCAGGCGAAAGTGTGATATGCGACGATCCAACAACAGCCAAATCGCTCTCTCCAGAACGCAATGCCTGCACGGCCTGGTGTAGTGCAACAAGGCTGGTTGAGCAGCCCACGTCCAGCGTCATACTGACGCCCTGGAAATCGTAAAAATGTGAGACGCGGTTCGATACCATGGCAATTCCGTTGCCCGTGAGGTACCCGTCATGCATCATGTACGGATCTTTGAGCGTCATGTGCGCGTAGTCTGTACAAAAACTGCCTGCAAAGACGGCGGTGTTGGAGCCCGCGAGGCTCTGGATTGGGATGCCCGCTGGTGAGTTTTTTCATTAGCATCGAGTGATGTGGGTTATTTTCATTTAGTTTTGAACAGCTGTGGGAATTTGATTCCAGGACTTACCATCTTCTACACTCTCGTACACACTCTCCAAGAACATGCGAATCTGTGGATCCATGGCCTGGATGTTGTTAGCCACCGATTCTAGCCAAGTCTATCGAGACATGCTTCGCCATGTACTCACATTGGCTGTGTCTGTGGTGTAACTATAGAAGGCCGAGTCGAACTGGTCGATATTCTGCAGAAAGTACCCTCCTTCAATGGGAATCTACATCATTCCAGTTCAAGTCAGTAGCTTGATACCAGGTCTGTCCCAAAGATCAGGCACATACACGACCACGCTTGGATTTTCTTTTGTCAAACAAGCCTGCCGCATCAAAGCGCTCCTTGGGTATCGGTGTCCATGCGTCTTTGGCTCCTGTGCACAAGTCCCACAGTTTGGACGGGCTCGTTGCCTCGCCAGCAAATCTACAGTGCATGCCAATGATGGCAATTGGCGCAAGATCTCCTGGCTTGTTATTTGCTGTGCTACTGCAGCTGGTCCCGTCGCTGTTGCCATCTCCATTGAAGGTGACAGTGTTGGTCGGCCTTGTGCCGGACGCAGAGTTCTCGGAATCAATGGCCATTGTGACGGTGCTCGCAGCTGAAGAGTGATCGTTACAGGCGGTGGATCAAACCGAAAATGGAGTATTCGGGTTCGTCAGAGAGTGTGTCCTGTCTTCAAGATTATCATGTAACAATTGACATTCGTCTCTATAATGGCCCGCGCTTGTGATCACCCCCTCGGGTATCCGATCTCTGCAATCATGTCCAATAGCACAAGTACATATGTAGTTATCACTCCTTGCTTCGAACGACTACTCTGGAATTCTCACTGCTCGGTATACTATATTTCACTCTGTTCTCTGGATTCGGGACATGAATTCTCGGTCCTTCTCAGCCCATTTCCTGTCCAAATGACAAACACGTTCACTTGGTGCTGACTATGCGCAAGGCTGAAAGATACACTCGGTGTTGACATAACCTTGGCCCCGAGTAAGAAAGATCTCCTTCTTCACGCACATGCAAGAGAAGCAACACCACGTTCCTCACTCTGCACAGCATCCTGGCGTCTTGCCGTCGAGATTCTGCCATTAGCCCCTTTATTGCCGCCGTCGCCAGTTCGTGATACAGCATTGGTTTGCTTTGCATTGTGCCAGCCATCTTTGCTCCATCCGCCTTCGTTGCATTCGTTTGTTCGATCTGTTGCATGATCCGTCTGACTAGCTTGCGTCTCGCTGGTTCCACTGCTTCTCGCCTCCTGTGCCTATCCGTGCATTCTTTGCTTGGAATTTCTGACAATGGCCTTGTGTAGCCTCGTCGCTCTGGTTTTGTGTGCTTTTGCACCAGCCTCGGCAGCTTCAGTGCCTGAAGGGCGAGTGCCGCGGTCTGTTGCTACTTACGACTATGTCATCGTGGGCGGGGGCACCGCGGGCTTGGTTTTAGCCAACCGACTTTCTGAAGATGCTTCAGTGACGGTGGCTGTTATCGAAGCGGGTACCTTTGTTGAGGACGTCGCTGGTAATTTGAGCGCCGTGCCCGCGTATGCTGGGACGATCGAAGACTTGGCTGATACGGACACTACTGTCGGCTGGGGTTTTGTCACAACGCCGCAGCCGGTGAGTTCCCCTGGTGGCTTGATTGTGCATTTTCTTGTCTTGGAGACAATATTGAACACCTTTGTTGATGCGTTCTTGATTATAGGGTTTGGCTGGCGCAGTGGTGGACTATGTCAGAGCCAAGACGGTGAGTTGCCTCCTCCAAGTCTTTTTTGTGCTTATTGCCAGCAACGAATTGCAAATGCCGACTGGCTCAAGTTCCATCCCGGTTATAATATGCAGACTTAAACGAAAGAACCACGCTGACCCAGAAACCCAACCCCAGCTTGGAGGCTGCAGCACCATTAATGATCTAGCCTACTCTCGAGGCTCCGTCGGAGCGTTTCAGCTTTGGGCAGACTCGGTTGGGGACCAGTCGTACACTTGGAGCAATGTCCTCCCGTACTATAAGAAGAGCATGAACTTTACGCCTCCCAACCAGCAGACTCGCTTCCACAACGCCACACCACTCTACGATGCATCTCAGACGGCGCGTGGCGGTCCGTTGGATATCACATACCCAGCCTATGGCGAAAGCTGGAGCACATGGGTCTCCAAGGGCCTTACAGCCATCGGCCTTGCCCAAGTCGGCGCTCTGCTCGATGGCAGTCTCAGCGGGGCTACTTTTCAACTGCTCACCTTGAATCCGCAGACCGGCCACCGTGCTTCATCGGACACGGCGTTCCTGCGACCCATCCGATATCGACACAATCTGGCTCTCTATACCGAAACCCTGGCAGAGCGGGTGCTGTTCAACTCTCACAAGGTTGCCACCGGAGTGACAGTCACAAATGCCAAAGGCACGACGACAACCATCACGGCCAAGAAAGAGGTTGTTCTCTCTGCAGGCGTTGTGCAGTCGCCGCAGCTACTCATGGTGTCTGGCGTCGGGCCGGCTTCTGTCCTGTCGCAGCATAATATTCCCATTGTCTCCAATCTCACAGGCGTCGGCCAGAACCTCCTCGACCACATCCTCATCCCTATCACGTGGCCCGTCAACCTCGCAACCCCAGACGTTACCAGTGCAGCAGCCGTCCGCGCCTTTGACAACAACAGCCCCGCCACAGGCCCATTGACGAACCCAGGCGGCGACTTTGTCGGTCTCGAAAAGATTCCCGCTTCGCTGCGCGCCAACTGGTCCTCCACGACCAAAACCGCTCTTGGCGGCTTGCCGGCAGACTGGCCCGAGATTGAGTACCTCGTGCGGCCCTTTGCAGTCACCAACAACACCGTCGCGGGCGTCAACTACGCCACCCTCTTCCTCGTCCTGCAAGCGCCTCAGAGCAAAGGCACGATCGGCATCTCCAGCGCCAGCATGCACGACCCGCCGGTGATCAACCCGAATTGGCTCACCGCGCAAGCTGATCGCGACGTGCTCCTCGCTGCCGTGCGGCGCGCTCGCCAAATGGCTGCGTCGCCGGCCATGGCGGGTGTGATTGCGGGGCCAGAGTTCCTACCGGGAACATCGTTTCAGACGGACGCGGAGCTGTTGCAGTATTTCACACTCGCTGGCACGTCGATTCATCATGGCCATGCAACGAATAAGATGGGCAAGGCGAGTGATCCGGCTGCGGTTGTGGGCCCAACTGGCAAGGTGTATGGAGTGGGAAATTGTGAGTTTTTGCTTCAAGACGTTTGGGAGGTGTTTTGTGGACAAGGAGTGAGTGCTGACATGCAAAAAAGTGCGCGTTGTTGACTCTTCGGCCTTCCCGTTCTTGTTGCCTGGTCCTGGGCCTCAAGGACATATTTGTGAGTGGTTCTGAGTGTTTCCACCGCTTGATTCGTACAACGTTCGAATGCTAATATGGATATAGATATGCTGGCAGAGAAGCTGGCAGACGCTATCAAACAGGGCCGCTAGAGCACATGGGAATAATCCTCCGAGTAAGGCAAGGTTGACATAGAGAGCATACATATCGTGGAAGCGGCCGTCAATAGTCGATCAGCATACCGCATGTATAAAACATTTGCCTGGAAATTTTGAGTCTAGACTAGAAACTCAGCGATGGCTTGTAATTCTATGCATCTTCAACCACAACGTCATGTTCCTTTATTCTGTCTCGGGTGTTGCTATCGCTACTATGCGCTCAGTGTCTCTACTTATATGTCCACATATATATACATATACACACACATATATATATATACGAGCAGATATCAAGCCAGACATCCGCGCAAGGTCAAGGACAGTTGAGGCGGAGCGACTAGAAACTACTTCGCGGGGGCTGAAAGCATTGAAAGAGTATAATAGCTCAGCGATATATAGGTACATAATGAAAGTTGAGAGTGCAATTCACTTCTTTTCAATTCAGTACTGTTCATCTCCGACTGTCATCTAAAGCATTGTTCTTCATACAAGACTTGGTTCTCTGGAATCGTTGCCATCCATCTTCGGAGACTTTCAGAACTTCAGCATAACGTATGTTGTGACAAAAGTTGACACGTCCGAGGCCGGCCAATGTTGAAGGAATCGTCTAGGTCTTGTCCTGGCCCGACGCAAATGCTATTTTATACCACTTCTCAGTCGACACCGAGTAAACTTGATCTCAGCCCAACGCCAACTTGTCCCGCCGCCAAATTTTGACAGTGAGGACAGATATTTTCTTTGCAACTCACTGGATGTTCCAAAACCTCTCGAACCCATATTCCTGTGCACCAATGGTCCATGTCATGAGAGAATCATCCAACGAAGACCTCGCCATTTGAATTACCCCAGCAAGCACTCACAATGACTCTCGACTCGCTCAGCCCTTCCAAATGGCACCCACTCGGCCTTTCGTGCATCGCACTCCTCCTCTACATCCTCTACCAGTACTATCTTCACCCTCTGCATCGCTACCCTGGCCCACTGCTCGCCAAATTTACAGACTACTGGCGCTTCCAGGATGTACGCAGCCGCAAGAGCCACCTCTCTCGTGTGGCATTGCACAAGAAGCTGGGTCCGGTGGTGCGCGTTGGGCCTAATACGCTCAGCATTGCGGACCCGGCTTATATTCCCAAGATATACGGAGCCGGTCAAGGATTCGTCAAGGTCCGGAAAGACATCATCTTTCACTGTCTATTGTGCTTGTCCACTGCCAAATCTTACCTGTCCAAACTGTGGCCGTCACTGACTGACGGGCGTCTTGCAGAGTCCCTTCTACCACCCTTTCCAAGGCTGGGTCGGTGACAAGATTGGCTACAACCTCTTCACCACCCGCGATGCCGCATACCATTCAGCTCTCAAGAAACCCGTCGCCGCGGCTTACAGTCTCAAGGCTGCGCTCGAGTTTGAGCCGATTGTGGACGAGTGCATCGAGGCCATTGTACGCCATCTGGACGAGTATGTCATCAAGGGCGACAAGAAGAACAAGAAGGCATGGGATATGGCTGCGTGGATGCAATACTGTCAGTTCTCTCTGACATTACGACATGAGCTCATGTGAAACAGGAATCGATGAGGCTAACCAACGATACCTTCTAGACTCCTTTGATGTCATGGCACTCATGACCTGGGGCAAAGCCTTTGGCTTCCTCGAGCGAGGCCAAGACGTCAACGGCATGATCAAGCGGTTAGACGCTCGGCTTGACGTGATCTCTCCGGTATGCAACTTGGGCCATTCTCTTCATCACTTGGACATGACCTGTTGTTTCACGTTCAGATAGACCAAGCAGTAACCACAGAAACTAACTCACCCATCAACCCAGCAAACCCAAATGCCCTGGCTCGACTACCTCCTCGTCAAGAATCCAATCGTCAACCTCTTTGGGTTCCGCGACCGCACAAACGCCTTTGCAACTTTCGCCGCAAAGCTCATCCAAGAGCGTCAACAAGAACTGTCTTCTTCTTCTTCATCTTCATCTTCCACTCCCTCCCACCAGTCCACCAGTCCCACATCCATCACAGCCAGCACCGCGGATTCCAAACTTGCCCGCCGCCTCTTTATCGACCATTTCCTCGCCGCACAGCACTCGCACCCCGCCACCGTCGACGCCCGCACCGTCGTCATCTACACCACAACAAACATCATGGCCGGCTCCGACACCGTCGCCATCGCGCTGCGCACAGTGTTCTACATGCTCATGCGCCACTCAGCCGTGTACGCGCGGTTGCAAGCTGAGATTGACGCGGCGTTTGTTGCTTTTACCAAACCCAGCAGCGGCACAACCGAGCCCTCCGTCTCCAACAAGCACCACACAGAACACACCCCCTTCACATTCCCCTTGGCCGCCACCGCCGATCTCCCCTACCTGACAGCAACAATCAACGAAGCCCTCCGCATCCACCCGCCAGTGGGCCTTCCGCTGGAACGCGTCGTCCCCGGTGCTGGCCTGCGCATGCACAACGACAGCCACATCCTCCCACCAGGCACCCAAGTCTCCTGCCACGCCTGGCCAATGCACCACCTCTCTTCGACATGGGGTGCCGACCCACACCTCTTCCGTCCCGAACGGTGGCTCCGAAACGAGACTGGCAACGAAACCACCGACGCGTACAAAGCCCGCCTCCGCAGCATGCACGACTCTCTGCTCTCCTTTGGCGCCGGCTCGCGCGTCTGCATGGGCCGCCACCTGAGTATGTTGCAAATCACTAAACTGGTCCCGAGTCTGTTGCTGCGGTACCGGTTTGCGCTTGTCGATCCGGAAAAGGAGTGGGATGTTGTGTGTGGTTGGTTTGTGAGGCAGGCCGGGATGGATGTTTTTGTAGAGAGGAGGGGAGAAGTTTTGGCTCGCTAAGGCGTTCGGATAGTTGAGAGAATGGGGATTCAAGTGGTCAATTGGAGTCGTTGGGCTGATCATTTGACGAGCAACGTGGTTTTAATCAAGCAAGACTCATCAGTATCGCCCTGCTAGAACCGAACAATGATATGTAGACACGAGACTCAAGGAATGCTCACATACGTGCAGACTCGTCTCAGCAATTCAATCAAACACCATCAGCACACACAAATAAAGAGCAAGTTCAATCGACCATTATCCATGGTACACTGATCACATTCAAAAGGGTATACACAAATCTACAATCCTTCAATCCAATCAAACAAAGAATCCGGAAACTCTTGGACACTTTGCTCGTGTCCTGATCTTTGCGCAAGGTCCTGAGCTTCGCAAGTACCTGATCCAGGCATAAATAAAAATCGCACAAAAGTTCTCCGCTTACTCATTGTCCTTGATGTCAATGACAGTCGACTTGAACTTGCGTGCAGGCACCTTACGGTTGAACAAGATGTCAATCTCACGGTAGGACCGGTGCTTCAGCTCTGGCAGGAAGAAGTAGGCCGTGACCCAGCAGACCAGAGCAGTGCTGCCCCAGACGTAGCCACACTTGCCAGCGACATTCCAGCCGGTCGTGTTGAGCAGCTGCGAGTTGAGGTAGATCATGGGGATCTCAGCAACGTAGTAGGCGGCGCGACCAACGGCAGTGCTGAGCGCACGAAGGCGGACAGACGACGTCTCGGCAATGATGGTGTAGGAAATAGGTCCCTGGGTGCCGGCAAACACGAAGGAAATAATGATTCCCAGACAGGCCTGTGCGTAGTTGGTCGAGGTGCTCTGCGGGATCGAGGCGCAGATGCCGAGGATCATGAGGAAGACAATGTTGGTACCGGTTCCCCACAAGTAGATGGTGCGGCGGCCAAAGTAGCCAGACAGCGGCCACGAGAGGCCGTTGGCAACAAATTGCAAGCACGAGTTGATGAGGTTCAGCTTGAAGGCAAAGTCGGTAGACATACCAGCCTCTAGAGGAAGAATTGTTGTCAGTTACGAGAGCTCATGGATAACCTCAACGCAGATCAGAGAGGACAATGAAACATACGCTCAAAAAAGTAGGTGGCCTGATTAGCAATCAGGTTACCAGCAAAGTTCTGGGAGGCGTAGATCAAGCAGGTAATGATTGTTCGTCTCAGATCGGTGCCCCTGAAGAGATCCAAGAGGGTCGGCGTGCCACCCTGTTGGGCCTCAATCTCAATGGTACGCTCAATCATGGCCAGCTTCTCTTGGGAATTCTGTTTCGTCTTGCGGCCTAGACGCTCGACGGAACGTAGAGCCTCTTCCTTGCGGCCGCGGCGCATGAGCCACCAGGGAGACTCAGGGGCAAAAAAGATGAGAACCATCAGGGGAAGCTGTTGATCGTTGCATAATTGTAATTAGCACTGCGAACCTTGTATACTGTCTTTGATGCTTCGAATAAAAGAGAAAGGCGGAAAACTTACGGGAAAGATCCATTGCAGCGCAAGAGGAGCACGCCACGCCCATACGTCTTGTCGGTTGTTGAAGCCATAGGTGGCAGCGGCGACAATGATGCCACCAATAGACCAACTCATCTGCAGAGTGGCTGTGCAAGCACCACGGAGGGCCAGGGGAACGACCTCACTGGCGTAAGCTGGCGAGTTGGCGATGAAGAAGCCCCAAGGCACACCCTCGAAGGCCTGGCCGATAGTAAGGACAGCAAGGGAGTCGGCCTAAAGAGAATGACGGGACACGGTCAGCCTCTAGATTCTGCTGGGCGGCGAGAACATTTTCAGTCACAACCACGTCTGCAGCGAGAAACTCACAAAGAAGGAGATGAAAATGGTAGCGTTCATCATGACAAGAGCCACAATGGCGGTCCAGCGGTAGCCCAGACGGTTGGTGACGGGACCAGCGAGAAAGACACCGACAAAGGCGCCACATTGGCCAGCCTGGAAGAGGGCGCTCTGCCATCTGGTGGGGATCGAGTAGGTATCGCCCGTCTTTACACCATAGCGTTTCTGAAAGTAGCTCAAGGCGACAAAGTTTCCGTTAAGGAACATATCGAAGGACTCCATGACCTAGTGGGATGGGAAAAAAGGCATGTTAGAAGAATCTCGAGCAAGATTGGCTTCCCAAGACGTTTCGGGAAACTGGCAAATACTTTGGGGGTTTACTAACAATTGTGAAGCAAAAGATAAAGGCCCAGATGCAGGCCATGGGGTGGTCCTTGGCAGCCTGCCACAAGGTCATTTCGTGCTCGGCATCTTCGCCGTGGAAGGCTTCGTTCATCAAATCATCGCTCTTGAGCACCTCTCCGTGCAGAATGTCGCCCTTGTTGTGGTGCTTCTCTTCCAAGGAGGCAGCGCGGTTCTCGGCCTCTACGTTGACCTCCTTCTCGGGAATGGCGTCGGCCGACATGATGGGTCTTGGGTGGCTGGTAGGCTCTCTCTCTTGGTCTCAAGTCACTCTTTCTCCCAGTCTGTCTGTCTCTCTCGCTCTCTCTCTCTTGGACCAGCAGGGCAAGAAAGATGGAAAGGGTGCAGAGAAAAGACAGAAGCAGGACCAGAGCGTTCAAAGCCAAAGACGGGGGTGGTGATGGGCAGCTTATATGTTTGCAGGGCCCCCGCCTTATGCAGCTAGGTGCAGTGCTGCAGCAGCAGCAGCAGCTAGTGCAGCACGCGGAGCGGGCCAACCAGTGGGCGAGCAGGCAAGTTGGTGAGGAGCAAAGACAGTCGCACAGAGAGTTGTAGCGAGCACAGAGCGCAACCCTAGCCCAGGCTGTCGGAGACTAGTGATCCTGCGGGCAGCAAGTCTGTCAAAGGGTGGGTAAGGAAGCGCACCAATGATCAGCGGGAAGAAACGGCGAGGACATCACACAGCTCGGCCCCAGACACGCTTCTGGCTGGCTTTGTCGGACCCCCTGGGACTGCCTGGCTGCCGTTGCTGCTAGCCCTACCGCGTATCATCGTAAAGGCACTTGACCGTTGGAGGGACCGGCGTACTGCGTCGTACAGCCAGCTCTACGCCTGGTAGCGACGTAGAGTCTCACTGGCTCGAAAGCGTCGAGTCAAGCTGGCTCGCTCCCACGGTCGCACGGGTGGTGACCGTTGATCAGCACTGCGAATTGGAGTCTGATTTCTGAGTCTGAGTCCGAGCCCAACATATCACACTGTACAAGGCGCGTGCAAGAGTCAGCGTGCTAGTCAGCACCAGCAAGATGAAAACAGCAAGGCTCACGGGGCATTGCAACGTGGTACTGGACTTACTGGCCTGGCGGATGGTGGGTGGCAGGGTGGTTGGAAGTGCTGGCTAGTTGGCGTCTTTGTTGAAGGATGAGCAAAAGTCAAAAGACGGTTCGGCTAAGAGGGAACAAGCAACACAAGCCTGAACCAAGCCTGAACCAAGCAACCTGGCAGCGGTAGCACGGGCAGTCCACCCTCTTAGGGCAGCCCTGGTCGCCTGCGAGCGCTGTGATTGGTGCTTAAATTCTCGCAGTGGCTCTCTAGTCTGCTTTCTCTTGCAGGCCTTGCCCCAGTAATCGCCAGACCGCCCGCACCAAGCTCGACCCCCTGTCGTTCCCCCCGCAACCCGCAGCTGGGGTTGCTGGGGGGTTGGCTGGGGTAGCGAGGTACTTAGTGGCAGACATAAGCCCCCAAAGCTGGGGTAAGACTTTGGGGAATTGCCCACCGTAAGCCCACTACTATAGTACTGCGGACCGCTGAACATGTCAGCCCACTGCGTCCTGTTCAGGCCCACTGTAGCCCCACAGATGCCAGCGTCTCAACCGCGGAGAAGGGGGCCTGCAATGCAACGGCAACCTGGGGCCAGTTGGGGCCACGGCCCCTGCAACTTGCTTTCAGAATTATTCCTTTTCCCCAACTCAGCAGAGCGACGCCAAAAGGCTGGGATCGATGGCAGGATGGCAGCAGCAGAACGGCAGAGTCGGATGCTGAGGACATGGATATCTGCGGAGGCGAGGCTGGCCAGTCGAACCGTCTGACAGGCTGATGGAGCGTGCCGCGGGACCGGTCCTGGGCCATTCTCACCGGGTCCAATTGAGGCGAGCATAACCACAGCACTGTGCCGGTGGCTCGACCTCATGAATCCCCAGACCTCGGCAACAGGAAGCGTGTGGAGAGTAGCTGTGGGCGTGGTGAGCTCAGTGCTACCCTGCCAAGCAGAGCCAGCCCAGCCAACCTGCAGCCCTGAGACAGTGCTTCTCTTGCTCGTGTCTTGATTCTGGAGTCTGAGGGTTTGATTCGAAGCTGGCAGTGGAGAGAGGAGGGCTGCAAGACGCCCACTTGATTAGCATCCAGAAACCAGAAACGAGGCACAACACGACGGAAACAAACAGACTCTCACCTCGACTTCAGGACCAACATCAGCCCGGTCGTCGTCGTCGTAAACCTTGGCCACACGCCAATCTCACCCGCGGTGCATTAACGCGAGGTAATCGGTGCCAAAGAGCCAAGCTCCCCTCCCTCTCGTGCGGCTCTCCGTTGCTAAGGAAAAGCTTGTTTGTTTGGCCTCCAGTTTGCCTGGCGTGGCTTGGGTACTTGGGTACCTGAGCACTTAGTCAACAGCCCCAGCTCCCCAGCCTAGCCTTGTTTCGCCTTGGTGCACGTGTCCATTCCTTCCTTGCACGCGAACTTTTGTCTCGAGCACCATTCTTGCCCTTTCTGGCCTTGGACCTCGGCCTGCAGTATTTGTTCCGTCCAACGGTTCCACCGCCCACAAAACCCACGCACCACCAACTGCAATTCAACCTTGCAAGTCACGAGAAGACAATCAAAGAGATCCACCTCTTCAAGGCCCGACTGCTCTTTGTTGGCGACATGGTGTACGTCATGACTTTCCGTCCCACAGCCAGTGGCTTTACGACTTTCAAATCATGGTATGTTAGACTTGTGGTCGTCGGACGTTTTCAAGGCCACCTCCTCCTGATATCAGAGTGTACCTCGTCGCTGATTCTGTTGAAAAGTGTCTGTTTGCAGACTCAAGGCCCGTCTCTGCCCTGTTCACGTAAAATATTGACGCCAACACCAGAGACAAGACGACATAACCAAGCAGCCAGAGGTCCAATCACGGGCAAACGATGATCTATATTCTCAAATCACGAGTCAAAAGCTGTGATTGGGATGCAAGCCAAGCAAACGCTGGAACAAATAACGAAAGACAATCCGACTTCAACACCAGGCTGCCGGTCTATGGCTAGATGGAGATGTGCTCCTCTGCCATTGGCGCCACCTCCTTACCGCACGTCACAAACTTGTAGTTGGGGTCGGCTGCATGAGCCTCGAGCACCGGGTTGGACAGCTTGATTGATTTGGCCGCCCGCGGCAGCATCTCGTCCCGGAACGCAGCCAAGATCTTGATCAAGTCATCTCCAGTGGCCTGCGTCTCCTGGGCTTTGGTCAGCGCACGACCAAGGTTCAGTCCATCCTGCAAGGCGTTGATGCCGGCCTCTCCTCGGACTACCGTGTTCAATTCAGTCAGCGGTGTTCTTGTCAAAGCCAACGACAGCAACTTACAAGGAGACATGGAATGCGCAGCATCTCCAATGACCATGACCCTCCCAGCGGGCAACAGCTCCTCATTCAGCTCAACGCTCTGCAGCACAATGCCAGGCTTCCTGTAACCTTCCAAAGGCACCCGGTCCACCAGCACCCGCAGCCTTTCCGGCACCGTGACTACCTGGCGCTTCGCAAACGCCATGAGCTCCTCCTTGGAAGCAGTCACCGTCCAGTACGGGTTCTGCTCGGAGCTCTCGGCGGCAGCTCTGTCCAGCCAGTGCAGGATGAAATAAAAGTAGCCCTTCTTGCCGTCGTCAGATACCCTGTTGAGCGCTGCAAAGATGGAGCAGCGGTTTTCGAGCTCTGTCAGCACAATGTACGCCGAGTGGCCCAGCTCCAGCTGCTGCTCAAAGTCGCGGCCCTCAAGCTCGATCTCGCCGACCAGGGAGCCGATAGGAAGCGGCTTCATGACATCCTGGCCGTGCAGGATATGCTTGCGGACTGTTTGTTTTGGAGGTCAGCTTCTTTGGTCTGCAGTTCTACAGAGACTGAATTGCGCAAATTTGGACCGACCCGAACAGAGACAACAACATACCATTACTCCGACTTCCTTCCGCACCAACGAGGATATCACCAGTCGCCGACTTGCCATTCTTGAAATGCACAGTCACCTTACCCCCGACCTCCTCCACCCTCACCATATGGCTGTCATACTGCACGGGAATTTCACTCCGCAACCAGTCCCTGAATCGCTGGCGATTCGCCCGCACAATCTGCCCGCTCTCGTCATCATTCACACCGACGCGCATCCCCGGCACAGCCGTGTTGTAGAACATGAACTGCGCAGGCAAGTGGTCCAGCGGCGTCAGGTGGTTTGTCTGCTCAATCGGGCCAATGTCAGCGGGCATCGAGGCGCGCAGGTCGCGCAGCACGGAGCCGTGCAGGGCAATGGCCCAGCCTTGGGCGCGCGCATCGCGGGACTCGTCGCGGTCAAAGATCTCGTACGAGACGTTGTTCTTGCGCAGGATTTGGGCGAGGGTCAGGCCGCTGAGGCCGGCGCCGATGATGAGGACGTGGGGGTAGGGCTTGGATGACATGGCGCAATGGGGCGAGACAGCTGAAGCTGAAATGGAGGTGAGTGAATGAGTGGGTAGTAGATGCGTAGGTGAACAAGTGACTATGTGTGAATGATCTTGCGAATGCTGCGGTGCGATATCAGCCTCATCAATTTACACGCCCGAGCCGGGACTGCCATCTCTTTACACAAACTCCCCTCTGCCTGCCTCTCTGCCACCCCTTAGAGGCGCATTCGAACACCTCCGACGTCGTAAATGGTATCGAGTTTATCGCGAACATGGCCACAACCAACATGCGCGGAGCCCCAGAAATTCAAAATATTGGATCAACCCCCTGGGCTGTCAAAGTAAGTATCTTAGCTCCGGCACATCACCGCCCCTCTTCTACCCGCTTCGCAAACGCAACACCCCTAAAGACGAGAACGAGGGACCCATAATATCCGTCAATTCCATTGGCAAAAACGTATCGTGAGTCGTGTGATGGCGTACGGGAAGTAAGCATAAGTGGCTGGATGGATGGACCACCGGGTTTGCATCTGCTGTTCAAGGGTGCTTGGGCACAAGTAGTGAGAAACGAGCAGATAGATAGATACATACATATATACATACATACATACATACAAACATATAATACATATAATACATACACACATTGGCTGATATACATCCTCGCGAGACGGTTGGCTTATGCAGCAAAATGGCTCTTCTTGCCAGCACTTCAGCGTAGTTCCTCAACAAGAAATCGAATACTTGTGATGGTACTAGTGCTCATCACCATTCCTCATCTCCAGAATGCCTCTGTCCCTCGCGGTTGCATTACAGCGCAGATCACAGACGTTACCTGTCCCAAGATGCATCTAATGGAAACCTGCAAGGCTACCTTGCCAGGGTGCCAACCAAAATGTCCGCACGAGAAGCGCAAGATCGGGACTGAACCGAACTTACCCTGCACTCGATACAGCCCTCTTGATCACCAAAACCAAGATCCAACAAGAGCCAGGAAGTTATGAGAAGGCGTCTAGTCAATAGTACAAATGCTCTTGATTACGCCCCCAACTGTTGTGATATTCTTGCGAGTTATTGTGGTGGAGATATCGGAGAGGTGTGAGTGCGCACAATTTCGTGGCGACCTTTTGCTCACCTTATTTACTTTGCCGTTTCCCCCGAGCGTCGCTTGCGTTCCCCACACCGACACACCACTCCTTCTCCCCCCCCGGGGGGGAGGGTCCTCTGCGCATAAATCTAACAATCTGCCAATGAGAATCGTTTGGCCAGAGACCCTGAAATCATTATGGTCTAGCCGGTTCCCATCCTTTTGCGGCCGCGCGAGTCGTTCCCGCGACCTTGTCGGTTCTACGGTGCGTAGCACTTGATGTGCGATGAACGGCTTTTGGGTGACTGCCATTTTTTTGGTGAATGAATTGAATGATTTTCAGGAAACGTTGGATTCTTTTTTTTTTTTTTTTTGGCAAACGTCTTTATCATTGTGTGATTTAGTTTCTATTCGCTCTCTTCGAAGTGAATTGTTGTGCAATATAGTACTCGAAATATTTGTTCCAAGAAAGTGACACTAGTGCGGAAACAACCTCCATTGAAAAAGTACGGTCTTCCTAGGAAGCTGACCAGTTACAATATTTCTTCCATTGGGACAGAAAGATTGATGTGCTTAGAGCCAGTCGCTCTGAAGTGCAATTTGTATGGCTGTTTGTGAGGATCACTCACACATATCGTCGAGTAGCTATCTAGATACGCTCCAGCGGGCGTCCACGATCAAGAGGCCGCTCTTATGTGACGAGACCTTTTGCCGCTGTTTCCTTATAACACGGCGCTGTTCATTGATTGACGAGAACATTTAACCAAGATACAGGAAGAGTTTGGTTCAAGGTGAAGGCCAATAAATAAGAAAAGTAAGACCGACGAGCAACTTGTTGTTGGGCGGATAAGGCAACCAGTCTCAGCATCGAACATAGTAGCAGCTACATCTTGTGAGTGCAGTAAGTTCAGTGTTATGCCATGCTTGCTGTCGTCGGTAAATTAATATCAAGGGGGAGAGCTATACTATTGGTTGATGAACCTGATACGAGGTGGTTCGGATGTAATATTGGATATCTGGATGATTATGGTCGTCCATGTTGATTCAGCGGCTGTCATGTATGGTCAAGGAAGGAGACTCGCGCATGGTGAAACGCAAATCCAAAGTCGAAATTCGGCTTCATGCGCCAGCTTCATGAAAATTCTCCAAGGAGGAACCGGTGTCGAGCTTTTCAGAGTCGCCGCATCCGTCCAGGGCTTCGACAAAGATGACAGTCTCGTATGGGCTTGTGTGGAGGAAGTGTGTTCCAGAGTCGATTTTCAGTCTCTGCAGATACGAGTCACGGTGCCATCTCAGAAATATCGGCTCATCTGTCGCATATTCGTCGAAAGACTCGATGCAGGCATGATGTGTTCCGACGAGTTGACCAAGCAGTGCACTGATTTGGAATCAATTCCTGCGTAGAATGCTCACCGGGTCTGCTCGATGATTGAGAAAAAGTTCCTGCACAACCAGACCGCGATTACGGTAGAGTGATCAAGTTCTGTTGCGCAAGTATCTCTTGAAAATTTACAGAGCCTAGTTTCCTTTGATCGGGAGCAAATCAGAGGCTTGTAACCATCGCTATGCTGGCCTTCAAGCGATTTCCCGAATTGGTCCATTGAATCTATTCGAGAGATTTGAGGCCAGTTGTGGTTCATTTAGTGCGAAATGAGAAATCAATTGGTTCGACGTACCTCGAACACGATTCTGAGGGTGCTAAAGGATCGAATCTTGACCTCAGCTCTACTGAAGATCCGGAAGCCATATCTGTGCCGCAGGGTCAAAGACACGTTCTGACCGCTCTCTGTGTCGAAACCTCTCAACGGCAAACTGTCGAGGATCGACGAGCTCGTGCCGAGTCCCTGCGTTTTGAAATCATTCTGAGCACTGCATCGCCAGTCTCGCCGGCTCTACTGCCTCTATGAAGCGTGTCCATGAAGATATGAAAGATGTTTCCAGCGGTGCTTCTTGGGATATCTCCCCATGATCACAGTCCTCTGAGCAAGCAAGCAGAAGAACAGCCTCGTTCGGGGCGAAATCAATTCTTTGAAGCATCCTTCTACGGCCTGCTACGCGTGATGATCATCATGTTTCGAATAATCAACCGAATGTATTGCATCCACTCATCCCATACATGATTCGAAGAGAAAGCTTTCCGTAGTCGCTAAGTTCAACGGGTGCAAATGAACGTATATTGAGCGAGGATTACTGTAAGGTATGCTTCCTATTGGGGTTCGATGCAATCACGAGGATTTGCTGTCTGTGTTAACGGCACTGCCTCACATCTCTGTTGTGATCTCACTTTGCTATGCATCCTTGATGCAGATGTTTGCCGACACAAAAGGTTTAGACTCCCATCTCCCGGATGCTAGCGATGTTGGTTGCGCAAATCCAAGTTCACATGGAAGAAATGTAATGTACGTGGTAACAAGATTGTGTAATGGATTCCGTTCATGTACTGCACGTATTCGTCCAAGCACATGGGGGCCAGATCCAATGTCAGATCCGCGAGCAACGGCGGAATATTGGTCCAGATATAGGGGGTGGGATCTGGACAAGACGCTAGTCCGAAAAGGGTGAATGTCACAGGGATTTCTTGAGGGACTATTGGTGCCTATTGTCCATTACTTCCTTTCAACATTCCATGTTCCATCCAAGTGACATTGCAAATCAACAGGGTCGTACAGGAGATTAGCGGTGTCTTTAAAGTTGGATTCATTCTATATATATATATATATATATATATATATGTCTATGTGTGTATACATATATATGTCTACATGTCTCTCTACATGTGTGCTGGACCGGTGCTCACTCGGTCATCAATACCGCTCGGCCTAGAGGCTGGTGACTCTATGCTTCCCGGCCGTCTATGTTCTGAGAGTTCTGGAGCACTCTCGTATTTTCTCGTCTGCAAGGGCTGATGCATGCAAGCACCAATACACAACACGTGAGCTTCCCGGAAAGAGGTCCTGCATTTGCCTTGCCTTGCTTCCCTGGTGGTCCAGTGCGCTGAGCCCATCTTTCATGCCTCTGGCTTTCTTTGCAAGCTGAAAGTGGAATTGCCTGCATGGGTTGGTGTCTGGGCGTCCCAGTGTCTGGGCGTCGAGGCATGTCTCTGTCGACGCGGTGACGTGATGACAATACAAGTCGTCACGAAGTGTGGTTATAGTCGTGTCGTGTTACAAGTAACAGTATCCCTGAGGCCTGCGCATGACCTCGTCCTCATGGCGTCTAAAGCTGATCTTGTCCGCAGGATGTCTTCCACTCCCGTCATCTATCATTTGTCACAATTCGGATTGAAGATAGCCTTGTCTCCTGGAAATGTCGTGTCGGAAGGACAACCATTCATGCACAAGACTGTCGTAGAGTCCACAGAATACGCTGGTTCCAGGACAAAGGCGCTCGTCGTCGAGCAAAGCCTCAATCCTTTGGCAGGGTATTGACAATCTGCCAGTCTTTTGCTATAGTCAGTCAGTCAGTCAGTCAGTCAGTCAGTCAGTCAGTCAGTCAGTCAGTCAGTCAGTCAGTCAGTCAGACAAGGGTTTCCAGAGATAAGAGTTTGCATGTCCTGTCGGCTTTGACACATCAGAGATGGCTCCCCCCCCCCTCTCAACGGTGCCGTGCTGCTGGGACTCGTCTTCCCCTATTCCAGTTAAGAAAATCGCCAGCCCTTGCCCCTCTGGCTGGAACTGTTAGATCAAAAGCATACACGGGGCTGTCTTCCCACCGTGGTAAGGCGCGGCAGTCGACCCAACACCACCCAGCCAGACATAAAGATGTGCAGGCCAATCTAGCCTCCGCATTGTCCCAGTCGTGCCAATGAAGGCCGGGAAGAGGGTGTAGAACGAGCGGCAATGCAACATTCCCCACGCGGGGAACCCTGTGGTCTCCAGTGTAAAAAGCCTCCACCTGGAACACCCACATGGCCCCTGGGGAACGGTGTCGAGGCGTCCAAAAGAGTTGGCTAGTTGGCTCAACTCCTCATCCAGACCACCACGATTTGTCAAGACCTCGTCAGTTGAGTTTCTTGGAAACGTCCTTTGGACGACTTAGTGCGCTTCGCAAGCCGAGGCAGCCAAGAACGCTTAACGCTTACATATAGTCGAGTCTTGGCTCTGGGCACTAGCAGGTCTCTCAAGTCTGGGGTTTTTGTCTGGCTGCCAGTGATGTGTTTGGAGTAACGGAACGCCCAGCAAGGCATATTGGATGTAAAGTACACACGCACCGCAGACGGGCACGCATATTTTGCCACGTAACTGGGGGCCAGTACATTGGTGGTACATTGTACTGGCCGTCCTGGAGGATGGCATGTCCAGCGCGCTTCTGCAAAAGAGGGAACTGGCCGACCCTGCATGAACCAGGTTGAGGGGAAGAGGATCAACTCCGGAGAACCAAGGCAAGATGGCTTTTGTTTTTTTGGTTTTTTTTTTGGGACTGCGGGTGTGCCGTCGATGAGCGAGAGCCAGACAGAGGTAGATAAGGCCGGGTTTGCCCCCTTTGGATCTTTGCTCACCGGCTTGCTGTTCCTGTTGACACCCTTTTTTCTCACAAGCGAGCTCTGTTGGTTCATTTGGACAAGGCCGTGTCGTGAAACCCATCGAAGACGAAAAGCGACTTCTTCAGCATGGCCTCTCTTGCGCCCCATGACCGCAGAAGCGGCGACGACGTGCTGGAGTCGACGGGATCGCCCAACACTTCAGACATTGAGAAGACAGCGTCCAACGAGAAGCCAACACTGGAAAAGGTCGAGAACATTGCCTCGGTGACGAGCCAAGACGAGCATGCACCAGAGGCCCAGGTAAGGCAACACTGAGCCCGCGGCCTCCAGACCCTTTCCGGGCTTGTTGGAGCACTTCTGCTGGCCGTTGACCGACGTTGACCTCTTGACTGACATGCTGTGTCTACCATGATCAAAACAGTTGAGCGCCAAGGCCAAGCTGGCATTTGTTGCGCTCGCCTTCCTCTGGACTGGCTCTCAGATCCCCATCTACCTGTTTGGCGCCATTCCCCCGTACATATACGCAGACATTGGAGGCTCTGACCGCTGGACATGGATCACACTGGCCAATATCCTGGCCCTCGCTGCCGTCTGCCCCTTTGTCGGCTCGCTGTCGGATCTGTTTGGCCGCCGCTACATCGCCTTGTGCGGCACCTCGTTTGTCATCCTCGGCATGATCATCGCCTCGACGGCGCAGACCATGAACATTGTCATTGGCGGCCAAGTCTTTGCGGGCATTGGCGCCGGCATCAACGAGCTGACGGCGCTGGCTGCCGCGTCCGAGATGGCGCCCGTGTCCAAGCGAGGCAAATACGTGGGCGTGCTGGTCTTCACCATCACTCCCTTTTGCCTGTCGGCGCTGTACGCACAGCTCATTGCCGCGTACGCGTCGTGGCGGTATGTCGGCCTCTTGTGCGCTCTGTGGAACCTGGTCGGCCTGGTCATGACGGCCATCTTTTACTTTCCTCCACCGCGCACCAACCCGAGCGGACTGAGCCGCCGTGCCATCCTCCAACAGATTGACTTTGTGGGCGGCTTCTTGAGCACCTCTGGCTTGATTCTGTTTAGTACGTCTTCTCTCTCTGTGTCTCTCTGTCTCTTTGTCTCTGTCTCTGTGTGTGTCTCTCTCTCTCTCTTTCTCTGTCTCTCTCTCTCTCTCTCTCTCTCTATCTCTCTGTCCCCCTCTCTC
>KZ678550.1:0-63123 GCA_003019895.1 Coniella lustricola | reverse complement strand
GGACAAGACCAGAGTCTGGCCCTTGGTTTTGTGGGTCGCCTGTTGATGGAGCCATCGTTGTTGATGTTGAACGGCACCGCAAGTTGTGTAAAAAAACCAAAAAAAAAAAAAGACTTGAGGTGTGAGAGAAAGTTTCAAGTTTCAAGATATCAGACTTGGCGAACGTAGCTTAGTGAGCGAAGAGAAATACACAGAGTCGGAATACAGTGAAGCCTCGAATTGTGCTCCAAAGTGTATCGTCAGAGTCCAAAGACAGTATCGGTTTGCTGCAGAGTGAAAATGGGATATCGTCGCGATCAAATCCACGCAGTCAGTCGAGCCAGAAAAAAAAAAAAAGGAGAGAGAGAGAGAGAGAATAAACAAGCGAGTAGCTGTGTGTAGGCTTGTAAGCTAGATGGGTACCCCTCTTCTTTTGCTTGAGGTCTTTCTTGCTTAGGTCTCGTCTTCAGACAAGGGCACGTTTGCTCAGCATCCTTTTCTGCGGGAACAAAATCCAGCGGAGACAGCTGCCAATCACAACTCGCTACAACAGGATGCTATTCCAGAACGTTCCCAAAACCTGATGGTGTCGTGGGCGTGTGGTAGCTTGCTGGCCTGTTTGCGTGCTTGCAGGGCCCCTGGACCAGGTTCGCGGGTTGGTTCCTACGTCATTATTCTCACACTTCCCTCCACATACTCTTCGACTTGTAACTTGTGCGTAGCCCGTGATGCCATCCTGTCCTACCAATCGTCTATTTACAGAAGCGCCTCTTTCAAACCTTCTCTTCCCTTACTGCTCCTCTTTTTATCTTGCCTCCGTATTCCATCCAGCGAGACAGTGTGTGGCGCCTCTCCTCGATGGTGAGCAGCGCTGAGCTGGGATTGCAACCAGGCTCGGAGAGCATGCATGAGGCACTGCTGCATATGAACGGCAGCTTCTGGCCTTTGCTGAGTATGAGAGTTAGTGCCGCGCGTAGCGGTGCGGCGGCTGCGTTGAATGCCGCCGCCGCAACCGATGTGTGACTGCGTACAAAGGACTCGCCTTGCTGATCATAATCTTAACTTTGAAGAAACGACTCTGTATTGCAATGGAGCACTTGCAGTACAAGAGCGTCCTTAGCTTTCCTCCGTCCTACAGATATCCTATCCAGCCGCCCGCCTTACTTCTGGCGATGATGCAGCAAACAATTGCGCCTTAATACATGTCTCTTTATAAGCTGTTTTGGGACAATATAGCATTAATCCGCAGCTTAGAAGGCCTTTGTATCCAGGCTAATGATACCCGCTCGCACATTGATCCGTAAACCACACTACCGCATGTGTTTTGAGTGGATCACTTTACCTATCTCTCGTCTAGGACGCTATCTGGAGGTAGGTAAACAAGAGCCAAGTACATACATGTGCAACCAGCCCGGCTAGCTCGACGAAGGATCTTGTGCAACATAGTCTGCACCAAACAAATCAGTCTGTATTATATCCAGTAGACTTACGTGTGATAACAAAATGCGAATCCACCATTAGCCGGCATTCTATTCACATGAGAAATGTAATACTCATCAACAACTGAATCCACTTAAGCCTACGTCCAAGTGCTTTCTCTGGGGCACAAGTACATAGATATCAGTCAGAAGAACGTGTTATACCCTTTTTTATTTTTATTTTTTCATATCCTAACATCGGCATCGGCGCCAGCTTCATGTCTACGAAGATATTCAAATGTCCAAATACCATTGTGGACTTGGAAATTTTGACAGCGACCGTTCGTTGGCCCTTGCTGGATCTCTTCAATCCAAACCAACTATAATTGTCCACTTCTCTCCCCGCCCACGATAATCCCAGCTTCATACAAGCAATATTTCAAGTAACACATAATCGAGACATCTCCTACTGTCAACACTTCCTGGGTGATGAGACTTCAGAAGCCAACTCAACCCACTGCCAATGAGCGCAGCAAAGCACGGTCACGGTCACAGCCACGGTCACGGGACCACGATCGTTAACACTGATTGCTGCGTGAAAAACCTACCCATAAACCCATCCAACAATCCATCAAGAACATACCCAGAATGCCATTTCCTAATCCCCATCCCCATACATCTTCTCTCTCTCTCTCTCTTTACTTTCCTCTGTTCCTTTTCTTTTATATCCCATTCCCATTTCCGTCCATCTGCTCTCGCCAAAATAATGGTCAAGCAGAAGCAATACCACTATTTATTCATTTCCCTTTCTTTTAATACCCCCCAGGAACTGCATCATCTCCCATCCAATCAGCCCTGCATGTCCGTCCGCATGTCCCATAAAAATCGGCAGTCAAGTTGACTCGATCCTTGGTTGGTTTTTTTTTATTTTCTTTTTTCTTTTTTTTTTTACTCAGACAAGACACGCACGGCCCTTTTCTTGAGAAACACACTCATACACTTTGTCTTCGCAGGCAAACAAAAGATCAGACAGACTCACCCAGTCGAGCAAGACGAGAATGACAGGAACACAGCTCAGTGATCACCATGAATTTCAACTTCTTCGTCGAGAGCATCATTTCTCTTCCTCAGCTGATCTAGATCAATCAATCATATATCACCTCCATCTTCAATTTTTCAAGCTTGGACGCTTCCTTGTTGTTTCTCATGACATACAAGGGATGCACGCTTTCACCAAGTTACCGATGGACCATTTCCTGTTCCAACTTCCCCACAGATCAAATTCCGGAAGAAGTACTACTTGTTTAACCATGCATCAATCAATCAATTTAGAAAATCACTTACTCCTTATCCCAAACCCAAAGTCCAATCACTGTAACAGCCATCATTCGCTCTCTCGATTTCTTTTTTATACCAAAGACAACGTACGCAAGTCTCTCGAAACAACAAAGAGAATTCAAAGTCAAGGGGAAGGGAAAGAAAAGCAAGCCGTTAACAGATTCTAGGGATATATTGAACGAGCGGCACTTGTCAGTGTCTCGACTCCCCGATTTCTGAATTTCCTTGTACTCATCACTGGTATGGTTGATAAATTCACTGGGGATTGATCTCCTTACGTGGCTAATAATGGATCTCAAACACGTTTCAAATGTACAAGTGCAGTAAGTACATGTATACGTCAGAATAGTGGTAAGTACTTTGAGGAAGACGCCGGCAAAAGCAACCAACAAGTGTCAGGTACTCGACCAGAAAAGACTACGCAGCCAGCCAAAGAGAGACTCACGGGATAACAGCGGTGCCCTTCGGATGACATGAATTGTTCGTACCTTGGAAAGTTTGTCACTGGTTGCTCCGTGGTACTTGAAGAGCAGATACTGGACATCAACGCAATTGCTGACAATGCTTCGTCCAACCCACACTATTTTGACCGTCGCCAGGAAAATACAACCAGGCACAAAGAGAGCCTTCTATATATACTACTCAAATAATCAGCAATTGTCAGGATGTCCACAGTACTCTGCTCACTCCCCCCATTCCCACCCAACTCATTCTCGATTCAATCAATATTGCCTCTTTGCTAAGCGGAGCACTCAACGCAAAGCATTTCATTGAGTTGCCAGCAGCAGTCCGCGATCCAACCAACTCAGCTATTCAGCAAGGAAATGGACAACCATGTCCATGGTACGAAGTCGTACAGGTACGTATGTATCGGGTGATACTGCTCGTTTTAAGCTTGGGCAGAAAACCCTGCAACCTGACCATCATCCACTTCCGAGATCTTCGCTCACTACCACCTGTCTTGATGGGCCCTATTTTGTCTTGGGTTAGGTAAGTATGGTGAACATCCCTGTTTCAATCCAGATGCACAGCTTTCGTCTTTATAGGGCTAACTAGTAAAAGACGGCTGTCTGCGACCGTTCCCGAGGAGTTGGGGGGCAAGGACAGGGACATAACAAGGTCCTTGGCGACGTCGTTCAGACAACACCCGCAGGCTGGGTGGCTGGGGGGCTTGACGTCGAGGTCTCTCAAGAAAAAACAGAACTCCAGCAGGCAGTGCGTGGGCTGCGGGCTCTAGTGAAAGCCGAGACGGAAGAAGCCGATTGCCATAGCAAGCATGACATGGCCTGCCTTCCCAAAACCTCATGCCATGCCCAGTCTCCATGATGCGATGCATGAAGATGGCTATGGCAGGATACCACTTGATTCGTCCAAAACTCGGCCAAGCCCACCCTTTTCAAGGCAAGAGACTCCAGTCCTCGTGTAGAGGTGCAGTCACCTCCAGCGCCGATGCTCAACGGCTCCACGTACCAGGGTCGCTGTCAAGGATGGTATTCTCTTGCCCGATCAAACTCGTTTAAACATTCTCGCTTATCGACAAAAGTGCAGTCTTAGCACCAATCCCGACAGCTTGTCACCCTAACGACAAACGTCACTAGGGCAGGTTAATAGCATGCCACTATAGGCCCCTGGTGGGTACATTAGGCGCAATCGAGTGACAAGATCTCTTGTCCTCCTGGGGGGTCTGTCTCGCGACAGCAGGCCTAGACAGGCACGCCTGCATGGACGCACACGCAATATATGAAAAGGCGGCCGCGCACAAACACACAGCTGTGTGTGTGCGGTTCAATTAGCCCGATAGGTTGTGTCGATGCTCGAGTAAATACGTGGTGATTGTGCATTGGTAATCACGGCCTTCTCATCGAGCGGTGTCAGCACTCGGCTAAGCAAAACCAACTTCGGTGCCGTTTGGGTGAGCAACTTACCGACTGGTAGGCTGGAGCAGGAGCCTCGATGGCGGCAGCCCGCAGCTGCAGGATTCGAGCCCATATCATAGTACAAGCCAAGCCGCCCACACCACCCCTTTCAGCCAGCCGCATACAGAGAGATAGCTACCTCTTACTGAACAGAACAGGGACTAATGGACTCTGTTCGTTTGGCGAAGCAAAATCGAGACGAGCAAGCCATTCACATACGGCTAGTCGAGTTCCATTTTTCCTTTTCTGCTTGCAAGTAAGCCAAGTCTGGACGAGAAAGAAGAGCCGGCTTCTCCCTAACAGATGACGTGCCTTAGCTTGTTGTGTCGCGTGTCTGCGACGAGCCGAACCCCACTTTCCACCGACGCGTGTGCTCTGTTATCGTCAGAGCTCTCGTCGTGTGCATCGTCCCGTCGCTTTAATTCTCGGCACCTCTGAAGTTTTGGGACCTATCTCGCTGGGAACTCGAAAGCGAAGACGCCGTTCGTCGGTAAAAATAACCTAGAAAGAAGATAACGTGTTATCGAGGAAAGCAATTTGAGTGACACAGGTGTGTAAATACCCAGGTGCATTACTAACACTTCGAAAAGTTTATCTTGCAAATTACTGCTATCGTGGGATGGTTTGTGATAGTGGGAAACAGAAAACTCAAAGGGCAGGAGAAAGACCGAGTAGCCCATTGTGAGAGGAAAGCAACAAGCTGCTTCTATCGTACCTTCCCAATACTCCAAACAATAAGTCGCCAACGGCAGTGCATGTCACCAGGCCCCTCTGTTTACATGATACTGGACTTATACAACTTTACCTAGTATCTGATCAAGAAAATCGCTAAGGAAAATGCCGTGCACAAACCAGTTACCACCACCCATTACAATGAAAGAATTCAAAATCATTTCTGGCCTTTGCCACACATGGCACTGCATTTCAGCTGAGGAAGCAATACACCACAACAACAGGAACGTTCTTCACTCTCTATGTACCTCACCCCCCCGAAAAAAACATGGAAGAAAATTCCCGATGGTGGGTGGCACAAAGGTTGTCTGAGGCTTTCCCCCTCCCATGGCGGCCCAGTCCTTTCTCTGTACTGTTATATGGGTATAGTACCAGACTACTTACTATCTATTCGTCCTGACAATCCCAATGTACATGTGTACAATGTATAAGGCACATAGTCACAAGGTTGGCAATTAGGTACGTACCTGTAAATGCTGTATAAGAATATGCAACTCCCATCTACCGGCGGAGAGATGTCTTAAAAAATAATGTGTAGTCTACATCTGAAATCTTTCTTGGGCATATTTAAGTCATGGTATTACTGTTCAATGGCCCAAATCTAGGTCCCTTGCCAAGCAAAGGGTCCAACAAGCCGAATTACTATAGATGCAACACAAAACCCTCAGAAACTGCATAATTCACACCTTGAAAATTTGTTTTCTATGGCAGTGTACCTTGGTATATGATTGACGAAGGATCTCTATTTCAAAAGAATTTTCCCGCTCAACGTCGACACCTTCTCTCGCTGATTGGGTGCAGACCCAAACCAAGCACCAACCAAATAAGTTTACCATGCTGTGTGCGAGATCTCAAAGGGCGATAGACCGCCGGAGCGCAATGATCGCATATGATGTCTGACTTCTATTGCCAGTAGAGCATATCGAATCTGCACTACCACTGACTTGTTCCAAGGCTCGCACCCTGCATCAAGCAACATGACACTCCTATAAACGCATCGATCGTACATGTATCGATCGGTCCAGGCAGGCTGCCAAGCAAGTACCTGCTGTGAATTCTCCTCGAAAGGATGATCAAGTAAAAGGAAATAGGAAAAAAAAAAGGACAAGCAAGTACCGCCAGCCTGCGCCTGGTATACCGTCGCAATGTAATCGACCGGATAACGCACCGGAATAAGCACAGTTCCGCACAAATACAACTCCATGCGGTGGCTGGCCATGGAGAGATGGAAACCAAACGCCCCGACCAACGTCCGTATGCTCCAATGGCCCTAACCGTTATTGAACCCAAACAAAAAAGAGGCAAGAGAAGAAAACCAGACAAGATTAAAAAAGGGAAAGAAGGCCGCAGAAATAGAAAACCGCCATAACAGAGAAACGCCCCCCATTTTGTTTTGGTGTACCCTGTCCCGTTACTTGTCGTGAAATAAACGTCATTTTGATACGTGGGTTTCTAGAGGCACCCTAAGGTTTCATTGCTCCTTTGGGGGGGGGGGGAAAGAGGCTTTTAGTGGGCTTGACCACCAGCAGCTGCTACAGCTTCTGCGATTAGTCAGAGAACGTAATTTGTACCGAGTCTGGTGTTGGGAGGGTCAACAACTTACGCTGGCCGTAAACCTGTTGATGGGACTGATTGTAAGGCGAGGTTGGATAGCCAGTGCCGGTGATGTAATTACTCGAGTACTCGCCGCCCATGGTCACTCCAGTGACAGGAGGGTAGTTTGCAGGCGTGTAGCCCAGAGGAGGCAAGCGAGGGGTAGGATTGTACGCCGAGACAGTAGCTTGCTGCTGCTGCTGCTGGACTTCGTGACTGCTCTGAGCCTCGTTCTGAGAAGCTTCCCGAGCCGCTTCGTCTCTTTGCTTACGCTCGGCTTCCTCAACCTTCTTGCGAGCTTTCCACTCTTTGCGAATTTCTTTGAATTCTGTTTCACACATTATTAGTCGAAGCACAATAAGAAAAAGACATCAACAAGCAAAAGCAAAGACATACCTTCCGGAATACGCTTCGTCCCGTGCGACTGCATAGTGACGTGTGCATTCAAGTGATTCAAAGTACCATAAGCCTTTTCGCATCCGTTCCAACCACACTTGTACATGCGCTCAATCTCTTCGTACCGTCGACGAGGGCGCTTGTGTTGCTGTGCGCCGGGAATAGGCACAAAGCTGAAAACCTAAACGTAAAAGGGTCAGCTTAAAGGGCTCGCAGCAGTTGTGAGTATTTGTTAACCAAAGGCAAAATTACCTGGTTGCCGCGAGCTTGAGTGGCTGCAGTAGGTGTAGTCTGCTGGTGAGGGAAGACACCGCCGTGGTGGCCCTGTGGCAGCGATGCGTGGGTGTAGCTACCCCAATCGGGACGGGCCTGAGCGTAGACATGGGACTGTGCATAGCCATGGCTCATGTCTTGACCAGAAGCCGAATAAGGGCTGTTCTGGGGATATTGGTACTGGGTAGGGCTCTGCGCCGTGATGGAGGGGTCTATTGGAACATCACTGTCAGATTTGACTTGCTGCGCATCTGGCTGGGGTTCATGATGGCCAGCGCCATCTTGAAGATTCAGTGACGAACTGTGCGACGCCATGCTACCACCACTAATGCTGCCGGACGGGTAGGCTCGCGAAAGCTGGTGCTCTGGGAACGAGCCTGACCGAGCCGAGGCAGGGTAGTTGGAGTACTCTGACGTAGGAGTAGCCGCCGTGGTGTGATATTGCGACGACCGAGGCTCGGCGTGCGACGAGTAGGCCTGGATGGACGACGGATCCGACGGAGCTGACTCTGTCCTACTGTCGCCAAACGAGGTACCGGAGTAAGGCGACGGCAAGGTAGACGCGAAGTCGGTGGTAGTCTGTCCTCGTTCCATAAGCGACGATGTGTGGGTGAGACTGCGCGAGACGCAAGGGCTAGGGCGAGGTTGATCGTATCGGTGGTGTAGAGAGAGCCCAAATTGCTATTGCTATTGCTGGTGCTGGTGCGCAAGAGTCGACAAAAGCAAGTTGGAAAGAGCGATGACAAGAAATATTATTTCAAAAGCACACACGTTCCGCCTTGGACTGTTTAAAATGCTGTGCAGTGGCGTAAGAATGTGGGAGAGGTGCAGCGATGATTAAATATGTCCAAGAGACGGCAGATACGGTTTTTTTGGATGGGAGGGCGGGAAACCGATGTTCATTCGAAAACCAGATGGGCCGTTGGGCAGGTAGTGATCTGCACCCAGTACTTGTGGCTGCTCTTGCGCTGGAGTACCGAGTACTCTGCTGGGTACGCTGAGATCGAGCTTTGGTGGGGCGCGGAAGGCAGCGCAGGCACAGGCAGGCTAAGCTAGCGCCGTGAATGTAAGAAGGACCGACACGGGGAGGCGGATCCTAGTACGGAAGAAGGGAGCTGCCGCACAGGCGCTGGGCGCTCTTTTTTTTGGGAGCGGAGGAGGGGGGGCTTCCTGTAGCGAGGGCAAAGGCGGGCGAGGGTGATGCGTGGGTGCGTGCGAGGTGCGTGCGCTTTGCTTGCTGGGCCGCTCCTTCCCTCCAGGATGAGATAACAGGATAGCAGGGTCGACAAGAGATGATGACGGCGACCAGGTTAGCGTGCCTGCTGGAGATGATGAGGCTGCAGGGGCCCAGGACAGCAGCAGCAATCCAGATCCTTGACCGAGTCAGAGGCCTCTGCTTCCGAATGCGTAAGTATAGCTGGACTCGGGTCTGCGGGCTTGTGTGTGTGGTGGTCAAACCGCTCGCTGTGTCGCTGGAGTGATGCAACTTGAGGGCGTTACGGGCTCGCTGAAGGCTGGCTGAAAGAGCCTATATTTTTCTTCTTTCTTTTCTTTTTGCTTGCAAGTAACAACTAGCTGCTTGGGACAGACCACCGAGGCCTTCTTGATTTCAGAGGATGTATGCAGCCTGTTGAGATTACGAGATCGGATGCGCAATTGGCGGTGATGAGTTGTGGCAGGATTTGACAAAGTGACCGGGTCGCACGCTGCTTGCTGCTCTCTGCTCTGCTCTGCTCTGACTTCTGCAGTGGCTGGCTGCCTGGCTAATGGATCCTGGTAGCAGTGCGGCACAACAAGACAAGTGGTGCAGCGGGGCTGAGAAAGGGTGCGCGAGGCAGCGTGAATGTGCCACCAAGACAAGTGCTCTCTCTCTCACGCACTCACTCTTCCTTCTCTCCGGCTCTCTGACTCTGGCACTCTCAAGGTCGGTTTGCTTTGAGCGCGCGCGTTGTGGATGTGCGTGCGAGTAGAGATTCGCGAGCTAGATGCTGGGCCTTGGCAGCAGCGAGTCTCGACCTGGACCTGGGGCTGGAGCTGGAACTGGCACTGGGCTAGGCTAGGCTAGACGGTGCCTTGAAACGGGGATGGGCCCTGGGAGAAGAGGCTTGAACGTAGTTGACTTGACGCAGCTGCTAAACAACGTCTGGCGTCCGGATGTGTTGGGGTTGACTAGGCTTGGGCTGACTGGGCTAGAGGCGAAGACCAAGTCAAACCAAGTTTGCCTGGGTTGGTTTTTAGGAGAGAAATTGATCGGAAGGGTTAGCGTGCCGGGTGGGCAGCGAGCTTTATACTGGGGTCACCAGGTCCCAGTTCTTTTTCTGCCACAGCAGTGCTGCCAGTTGCTGCCAGTGTGCGGCTGTGGGTGATGTACTATGTAGACGATCGAAAGGGAAAAAAAGAGCCAGGGGGAGGGGCAAAAACCTCCCGCCAACCAGCAGAGAACGGAGAAGCTGAGTGATCCAACACACCTGCGGATCTATAGCCAGTCCAGGGATTTCAAATCAATGGGCATGAGTAACTGGAGACTCTGCTCGACCCTGCTAAGATGCAGGGAGGGGTGAGAAAACGCAAGGCCACGGATGCGAGGGAACAGTGAAAATTCAGAGCACAAAAACAAAAAGAACGAGAGAGCGCAGTGGGCGAGCCAGAGTGGAGAAACAGACTAGGAGGCGGGAAAGAGGGTACCTGGCTACCTACAGCAGGGTGCAAAGGGCACACAGAAAGTCACTGTGCAAAAATGACGGGGGCCAGGGTGGGCAGAACGGACAGGGTAGGCTTGGTCTGCGAGACCAGTGCTTTTACTGGGTGCATGAGAGTACTGGACGAGGATACTTGCCCTAGTGTACGTATGTACGTACCTTCTCTCGGAGCCTGGTACAGTGCTCACTGCATTCAACGCCCAATAGCGTTTTCCGTCCAGCAAACAACAGCGACGGCCCGGCAATTCGATTCAAAGGAACCGTTTGTGGGAAGAAGGGCTCAAGTGCGCTGGAGGCATAAACCAATTGCTTAGGGAATCCATTCACACACTCTCTGCCAGGGATCAACTGGTCCCAATGGCCGGCCCTGTCGGCCTGGGGTCCTGTTGCTGTGAGAAATACTGGTTTGGCATGTGCAATCAATGCCCTGTCTTCAGGTAGCTGCTCTCGTGGCAGGATTTCCCTTTCCTACTCATCATTTATTGTGTTTGCCTGGCTGCAGTGGGTCTTTCGGCACAGTGGGCCAATGCATAAAAGAACACCGCCCGCCGCCCGCTGCCATTTCCTGTCCCTGTCCCCGAGGAGAAGGAGGAGGAGAAAATTGATGATGTGAGCGGCAGTCTTGCAGAGGATAAGTACACAAGTACCCAGCTAGTAGCATCTAGGTAATTACATACTCTATTATAGATTCAGAGGAGAATTGCATTACTGCATCAGCTCTACTCCAGTTCCAGCTCCAGTTGCTGTTTGCTTTGAAAAATGGCAGATTTCCTTGGCCATCAATGATGTACATACCGTCTCGACGATCTCAGGCCGCAACAAACGCTGATTACGGCGAGATGTGCGGTAAGAAATTTAAGTAGAGTGGAGAATTGGTGGGCCAAGTACTGGGCCCCCTCATGGGTCGACTGAGCAGAGAGTCACGAGCAGGTGGCCAGTGCAAGCGGGACTCTCAATTCACTTCACGGAAGGAGAGGTATTTTGTGCCATGTACTTGCCTCCGAAAAGGGCGCTGGAGGAGAGAGCCAAGAGGCGGGGCTGGCTGGAGGAGCCCACTGAAATGCGGAATGGTGCAATTCGCAACTTCGTGATTTCACGGTAGCAGTAGTAGGTAAAAGTATCAATTAGTCCTAGGCTCGTGGCTCTCAAATCAGGGCTCTCAGGTAAGTGCATCTCAAATTGCTGCTTTTATCATCTACAATTGTCCATCCCGTACCCATAATATCTACCAGATATCAATATCAACCATCCCCGTGTCAATTACGATCAGGAGAACCAACAAGAATAAAACTCTTGCTGCAATTGCCGCCACCACATTTGCTCTCTCTACATGCTTATCCTGGTGGCTGCATGTGGGCTCTGGGGTACCTGGAAGGCACATGTAATGTGGATGCATGTCTTGATGGCAACAGTAAATTCTGCATGTGTGTCATTTCATTCATAGATGTTGATCAGGTCAAGACACATCAGACACAAGATACAACAAATACAAATTCAATCATCGCCATCCAGATACTGTGAGTATCCAGCCAGATCAACGAGACTATCATTTTCGACCTCACAGACCCGCTGAGTAGCTGACTCTTCCCTGCTGTCAAGGGGACCTTGTACTATGATGTTAAGCCGTGCTCGTATAGGTACAGCCGCCTCCAGAGGGCAAAGCCAGATATTGCAGTGTACATGGTATAACCGAACCCTCGGTATGGATATTTGGGTCGGCGAGTGGATGGGAGAGTGGGCTCAGGGGGCCAAGATTGGCTGGAAGAACCGGGCCAGCTCTGTAGGTGGTGTGTTTATATTGCATGCGAATTTATTCCTGCTGCTGACTGGCCTATCAAAGGACAGATGTTCGGTCTCTTTTTGAATTCCTCTTGTCTGTCCAAAACTGCGATGATTGTTCCATGCTTACAGCAATATTTAGCAGTCGACACAGTAGTGACAACAAAGTCCATCTCTAGCTCACACAGCCTGACATAAGCAGATAGATGTTGTTATAGACTAACGTAGTCAAGTGATGGTTTAGCGTCGCACAGCCAGTTCCGGTTTCTCAACCTTGAATCTTCGAAAGGTCCGGGGATGACGAGTCAATGCTGTGGCAGAGCGCAATCGGATACTTGAACGGGCCAGCAAATCTGGGCGTGGACAGTGTGACCCTGTCAAAATAAACCTCTGATGATGCACGGTTCAAGCTTCCTCTCTCGCCCGAAGCTCTTCGGGCAACCCAGTCCTGTGGAGGCAGAGTGATAAGTGGAATGGTACAGGTCTGTCATATACTATGTATCGCATCAAGATTTATGTATCTGTGAATATATCTGCCAATTGATACGTATTCAGTGTAACACATCCAATGGAAGAAAGGGAGATGAGCACAAACAAGAGCAGACGATCGGATCTCTTACAAGCTTGCAATATTACTATACCGGCTTGTTGGGCCATATCAATTGGAACCCTGTAATACTTGCAGAACGGAAAAGGTTGTTTCCGAAAATCTCAAGGTTATGTCATGATGGGCATGGATACCTGGCTAGGGCAGCGAATCATATCTGCCTTTGTGCTGGTTGGCCGGATTCGACGCGAGCAATAGACTTGTACAGTGCAAAAACATTATGTGAACGGCTCTTCGTCCAAGATACCCTGCCACTCGCCCAGGAAGCCGAGCATGAGCCTAACTGCATCAGGCTGCGCAGGAGGAATATTCAATTGTTATGGGTCCCTGGCTGCAGCTGGGAGCCTGGGCCAGTCTTTTTTCTTTCCTTGTCAGTACAGTACTTTGTTACTCTTGATGATCGTACCCAAAACATATTGTTGTGCTGCTGGGCCTGCCGAGGGGCTGTGCGCTCTCGTTCGTTCGCCCAAGGCTCGAGGCAAGAGAAGAAGGTGGATCGTCACTGTCGGGCTGAGCATCGTTCAGGCATTGCAACAAGAATTGTAGCTGCAGTCAAGACAATGGCGAATCGCAGACAGAGGCAGAGAGGATCCCCCAAAAGCTACCTGTGGTCCGACGGCGAATGGAGCAGATGAAACGGCGACAGCGACAGACCCCGCGGACGGCGCATCGGAAGCGAGGATAGCAAGCGGAAAGGGTGTGCTCGTGATGGGCGGCATTTTTGCATACTGCGATGGGATCGTGTGCCGTCCGTGCCGCTTTGTACTGTGGCCAGCTTAGAGCTGGGTACTGATGTTTCCGACGAGACCCATTCAAACAACTCTATCTGAAGGCAGGTATACTCTGTGCGCATTTTGATGAGCAGTTGAGTAACTATGCACTCTGTCGGTTGAAGCCTCTATGTCTAGACAGGAACAAAGCGCTTCCGAACGGGGCTGCTGGCCTGTTACTTTCCGGGCGTGGTCTTTTGATTTTCTTCTCCCTCTCGTTCCTAAATGATTACAGCTTTCCGTCACTTCGATCGCTCGGCTTGCCAGAGAACGTCCGTTGACTCAGCCGGTGGCGAGTTGTGACAAGGTCGACGGGGAGGGGAAGAGAGAAGTATGGCTGCAAAGTGGCCAATCAACGAGGCGCACAAGTCTCTAGGGGAAACCAGATTGGAAGATTGGAAGTGCTAATTGGACTCTGTGTGGGATGAGTATGGGAAATACCGCACCTCAATGCTGCTCTGCTGCATCGTCCAACAGGAGCTGGTGCCCCGATAGAAGTAAGGCTCGTTATAGGGGCTGTCCCTTGTAGCGGATAGATTTCAATTCCGAAACCACGCTGGAGGGTATCGTGCGCACCGAGTCTTCTACTTTAGACACCGCATCGCAAGGAAAGGTACATGTGTCGTTCCAAAAGCTTGTATGATAAGTCAGCCCTCTGACCGAGAAGTTGTGGACAAGCAAGACCTGCACTTGCAATGTCAACAAGCCTTCTCGGCATTCTCCTGCTGGTAGTACGGATAATACACTGACCTGAGCTTGTTCTTTCTTTTGCTGACGCGCCAGAAAGACATGGGTGGCCGCCCGTTGCGCACGGCGGGGCGCTTTCAGAACTCTGGATTCTCTGAAGGATTGGGCCTCGGGAGAAGTAAGCAGGGCTGCACGACTGCCATCTTGTTGGTACGAGTACAGATTGTGACGAATGAGTACGATATAAAGCCATTGACGAGATGGAATGGTGAAGTTGGATTAGAGTTTCTCGGTAAGAGTAGCGTAGATCTGGCGCTGGTTGTGGGTTTTAGGGGTATGGAGGGGCGTGGAGGGGCGTGGAGGGTCTTGATAGAGTTGGGACCAAGCACCCGTTGGGCTTTGACGCAGGTCCAAAGGTCCCTGCAAGTGCCCTACTGGGCCACTAGACAAGCGCGTGGCAGCGCGTGGCAGCGCCTGACTGTTTGTTCCAAAGTCGGGGTTTTTTTTTTGCTCCCTCCTAAAACGCGGCCGGGCACATGCAGCCAGTCCAGCAAGCCTGTGACATCTTGCGTTTTTGGATATCGAATGCAATATCTCTCCCTGCCTCTGTTTGTCTGTTGCCCCCAGGCCCTTGCAGGATGCATTTTGGAGACTGTGCAGCAAGTCTTGGGACGTTCGTTGTTAACTGAACTATAGTACAGTAAACGACAAGTAGCCAAGTATATCTCTAGATGCGTCTCGTTGTCTGGCATGTGCAGAGAAACAACTCTTAGCGTTCCCGGGGCCGCGGTCGCATTAGCCAGACGGGTCCTTACCAGCGGTGCATGATCAAGTGTCTCGGTCCAATGCTGGATGGCACTACTAAGGACGGGGACTAGTCCAATCGGACGACGTGCAGTAGTAGCAGCAGTGGTTGCTGCTGGCTATCTCAGACAGGCACAACGGCTGAACTGCCGATGACTCTGCTCCAGTCCTCAATGGGGACCAGCTACCTGCTGTTCCCTTTTCTTTTTCATCCTGCGTCAGACTTGGACCCGGCCGAAGAGATGCACCACCTTGGAATTTTCAAGTGCTGCAGTTCAGGCCGTGGCACCACCGTAAGCACATTTATGTGTGCGGCACTGAAAGCACCCAGACACTTGCAGAGTCGCCGCGCTGCAACTCCATGCTGTAATGCGTTGAATGTGGAATCTAATTATACTTGGGTCTGTAGTACCGAGACAGTGTCCGAGACGAGGCAAACGACACGGCTGTCTCTGATCCATGTCTGATCCGTGTCTGGTGAATTGGTACACAATGTGCCTTTGTGCTATTGGAGACAAGTACATACCGTCGCATATTGATCATGTGTGTTGGTGCAACTGCACCGACAGATGTACCTCGTATCAGTTCTTGCTGGTGCCAGAAATGCTTGTTTCTATCTGTATTGATCCAATAACTAAAAGGACCCGCGTTTCGGGGTTTCGGGTAAGACTCACTGCAACGTTTGATATTGGACATACTCACTGAATGTTCCTACAGAATCTTTTGGAACCATTGGAGCCATGAATGGGTACTCTGGTACTGACAGACAGGCAGTGGCGCGAGAATGCGATATGAAGTCCAACTGGCGAGCACAGCGGGCTGCCAGTCAGCCATGCAGCGATGTTTTGCTCTTTCTGCCTGTGGCTCTTGCTCTGCGCTCCGAGACGTGAACTACGGCAATTGCCTTTGCTGGCAGTGGTGATTGGGCCGAGTGGCAGTTGCCCAGGTTGTGTCTAGTTGGTCCTGCCGCCACCTGCCGCCGCCGGGCGGTGCTAACCCAGCTAGGGGGCAATTGCACCAATTAGGTAAGTCACTGTAGCCCGCCGACACCATCAGAACTCAGATGCCCAATCTTCAATTATCTGCTGCTGCTCATGTGCTCCTCTTCCTCTCGCTGCTCTTGTCTCCAGACCCAGCAGCAGCAGGCGGCTGAAACACAAGGCCACATCGAAGCGGCCTGCTGCAATTTGTTCACTCAACTGTACGGCCTGTCGCCGAGGACTGCTATCTCAGACATCGCCGACAAAGCAATGCACTCGACCAAAGGCGCAAAGACGAAAAGACACAGCAATGCGGCACCCCGGGCTGCATGGCACTATGGCACCATTGCACCAAGGCACCTGCCCTGGAGCCGTCGCCCCAAGCCAAACCCACTTTGGATCTGGGCGATACGGGCGGGTTCCTAGGTTCCTGGGTTCCTGGAATGGCGTTAATCTGGAACTCCCACTAATTTAGCACCGCACCCCAAACCCCAAATACACCTGCCCTAACACCTAAACAGCCTTGCAAGATTGCAAGCTTGGTGGTGATCGTTTTAGGGCCACGTCAGATCTTTCTGCCATGTCTGCCGACCCAGAGTGTCGGGTTCGACCTAAACAAGCGCGATGCTAAAACCCCAAAATGCCCGTCGTCTGCCCTCGCAGCCTGCTTGTCATTTTCTCCTTGTGCTCCTCCTGTTTTCTTGTCCCTTCCGACCGTGTACGCGAAACAGCGAACACGTGCAAGTCAGGTCCTCCTGCTCCCTCGCCGCTTTTCGCCTGTCGCCCGCGGTCTTTGTCCTGCCGTCATACTGACTGGTTGCGTCTGTCTCGCTACCACCGGCTACCGTCAGCATGCTTTGCCTAGCCGAGGCTCGTCTCTTGTTTCGGCCAGCTGGCCGGCCCACTGCCGCCCACCTGCCATGCGACGAACCTTGGAAGCATAGAGCAGAGGAATTAGCAAATCCTACGCAAACATGTACAGTACAGCGTCAGTCCGTACGGAATCTAGACGATGCTCCATTATTCTGTCTCCGCTGGGCCATTGCACTCCATTATACACAGAGTGTAGGATCGGTCCTCCTTCTTCTTCGTCTTCTTTTTTTCTTCCTTTTTTTTTCTTTTTTCATTTCCAGCGCCCCACTGACGAGCAACTTGCCGCTGTTGGCTGTCCTCCTCAGCCCAACTGCGCGGTCCTCCCGGATCTTCTGCTCTCCGTGGACTCACCTGTCCGCAAGCGGAGCCAGCAGCCACTCAAGTTCAGCTTGCCTCCACTCTCCTAGGTGGGGAATCGACAAACCCGTCGTATCCGGATGACCGGTTGGGGTGGGTGTCTGTGTGTCTCCCTGCCTGTGTGGCAGCCGCCCGCCGCCCGCTGTCGTGCTGTGCAGTCGAGGCTACACTCAGGACTAGGTATCCCTGTCTGGCGAATATGTCTTCTGGTGTAGACAAAATCCTCTGCATCCAATACAGTCATCACAAGTTGTCAATGCTCGTCTCACCCAACGCGCGATCTCGTGCTCCCACTTGCGCAACAAGACGACATCGAGTCGAGTCTCCATGGACTTGTATTCATTCACACTACTGATTACACACAGAGGATTCCGTATCAAAAGGTAGGTAATACTTGTGTCATGGACCCATGCTATGTCGCCGGCTAGGGCTTGGCTGAGTGGACCACGATGCGCCACAGTACCACACTTTGGCGCTGTGCGCCCTGGTTCTTGCACCTGGCAGAAACGAGGGCTCACGTGGCATATCCACTTTTTGTACTTTGCAGACCAAGCAAAGAAGGTCTGGCCCATTTGTTTTAGCGCCTTGCCTTCTGTGCGTACGTCGAGCCACACGGTGGTATTTTTTGCATTCTGAAATCGGCTCGATTATGCCTCATGGAGCGTCGTGCCATCATGCTACATTGGCAGCAATTAGTTTCCTTGACTCTTGTCTAAGTATTACTGTCTCTCCTGTTTCCCAAGAAGAATAGAAGCATACACCGCTATAAGAGAACAGAAATGTCAAGACATTGCCCCAGACCTTCGACACAGACATCCAGAAATCGCAATGCAGTCAGACGGCAGCCACTGTCAACAACTTTCGGTCGGCTCATCCGATGATTGGAGAAAAGTCGCTTGCACAGACGCCACCGCACACGACAAAAGTAGCCGCTGACCGCCTCCGCCCGGATATCGCTCGGCAACACAATGACACCTGAGCCTTGGCTGTTGGACGGCGTTTTGTTAGCGACCCCGAATGGAAGTCCAAGGATCTTTTTTTCATTATTCCGCAGCTTACCATGTACACCTGGAGCTGGAGCTGCACATTCGTCAGATTTTACCTGCACGCTCCTGCATGCAATGCCATGGATGGGCTATGCTATCCTCGTGGCCTATTTCGCCCAATAGTACCCGCTGCTTTTCCAAACTTGCCTTTCTGCCCAACGTTTCGACGATGTTGACGTACAAGACCTTCTGGACTCTCAGCCTGTGTGTGAGGGGCTCAAAGGCCCCCTGCCACATCGAGACGCTCTGCCACACACAAAGTCCGAAGCTGTGTGAACAAAGTACATACTGTATGTATGCCTCCTGCATGGACTGTGATGCGAACAGCGGCGGGGAGGCAGCTGGCCAATGCTGAGCCTGGTCAATTGATCAGATGGGCGAACTGCAATTTCATGCCCATGCCTCTGTTCCATCTTGGCCCAGCTGCAGACATGGTATCATCCAAAGGCTCACCTGCCTCAGCAACCACTACCCACGCGTTGAAGCTGCCAACTAGGCCGCTTGCGTGCACTAGACCCGAGTTTAATCTACCCATTGCTTGGCGCTAGGATCTAGAAATGAGCATCCGACCAGATTGCCCCAGAAACCCCAGGGCCTCAGCTTGATACTACTATATACATACGTATAGTAATGCAGTTCGGTCAGCGTCGACTTGCCCAAATAGAAATACACAAGTCGAGAGGTAAAAAGAGAAACCGACAGGGATGGTCAGCAGCAGCAAGGTGCGCCACAATGCACAAGGGCTGCCTCTTACCTGGCAAGTCATAGATCAGAACCGTGCATCTCGGCGACGCGAAGAACAAGTCGTTGTTGTCGTGGCATGCGTACATACGGCAGGCATGTCATTGAAACACGCTGATAAGCCCTTTGTGTTCGGTCATGCATGCTGTGTGATACCACCCACCTTGGGCAAGTGCTTCGGCGAGGCTCGCCAATGCCGAGCAGACTTGCAGGCGGCCACGATAATTTCACCGCGCCCGCCAAAGCTGGCTGGCCAGACCGAAGGCTGTCATTCCACCTACCATTGCTGTAACGCCTGAAGCCGAGGTCCTGTGGCCCAAGCGAGCCCGAATCATTAGGCTGGCTTGCTAAACATTGATCAGATTTAAAAATACAGTAAGTACAGGCATCATACTCTTGACCATTAGCATTGAAGCCACTCGTCCCATCCCACACGCTGCATTGACCACTCGCGGCGCTGTGACATATCATACAGCGCTGAATATGGCAACGCTTGTGGTGTGATGATGGGATGCTGAGACGGTATGGACGCTGAGCTGATCTAGATGCAGCGAGCCCACCAATTGCACTCAACATCTTTGACCCGGTCAAGCCGACAGCTTTCAGTGAAGAATACCTAGATATGCATATATCAAAACATACTCGTCTGTCAACTCAGTTGGCTGACCCAAAAGGCCAGGCAATGCTGCGCAGTACTTTTAAGGCCAAGCAAAAACATATTGACAGGCTTGGGTACTGTAAGCATTACTACCATGGTACTTGCTTACATTGACTCATGTGGATACATACTACAGGCCCTCACTATATGCATGACTACACGGCGACTTAACATCATATTTCAGTCTTTAATTAATACAAGACTGGTATGTTGTGGTCTGTTGACTATACTCCCCTCGACTTTCCCAAGGTGACTCTCAAGCTCCGATAGAAATCATTAACAGCGTTGCGTGCTTTGTTCTGGATTGACTGAGGGCCTGTGCATCATGTATCTGCTACTACTTCATAGTATGTACTTAGGTGACTTCGAGCTACCAAAATGCTGGGGTACCCATGTACACTGACTACAGTGCTGCTAAGTTTCATGTTTGATACAGAGTCAAATCGAAAAGCACTAGGGATGTGAGCTTAGCCAGTGTGACTAGTTCTTTTTGCAATGGTCATGCTGCGGGGAGGGTATCGCCCGCGCTCAGGCACGTACCCTGTTCGGATGCAGACCCGACAAAATGGCCTTTGCTTTTGTCGTCTCCGCTGGCTGACTCTTTTCGCTCGTGTATACTTGGCTGCAGGAGAGCATAGCAACGCACCAGCATACCTCCTGTATTATATGCTACAGTGTTGTTTACTATGTCGTCTCCACGTCGAGCCTATCGCTCGTGTTCTATGGAGATCAACCTTGCGCGCGACAGCCAGCCTCTTGCTCAGAGACACGGGGCCCCTCGAAACGGGAATCGCCTCAGCCTAAGCCCTCTCAGCCTGCTCTCTAGCTCGCTCGGCCCCAAGACCTGAACACCGCAGCGGACTCGCAGCAACAGACACGCACGTGACGCTCTATCTCGACCTTGTGCAACCAGTAACTAGCTTGGCCCCCAACAGCTCGACAAAAGCTGCAATACACTGCGCCCTGAGGGAATTGGCAAGAAACACTAGTCTGGACCAGACTAGATGATGACAGGTATTCATCTCATCCATCTGCCGGTCCGAGTTAGCGACATTGTCGCCTGCAGGTGCCTAGGAAACTTGCGGAACTGCTACGGCATGTCGCCTACTACTTACTGGAAGCAGGTACGTATTCTTTCTACCTCTTGAGTTGAGAACCCTGGCAGACTATGTTAAATGTATACGGTATTTGATGCCAGTCACTGCCATTTATTAGTTATTGTGGACAACGAGTAAGTACCAAATGAAGCCGGCGCGACGAGGGCCCTGTAACAACTCCCCCAAGAAATACTCCTGCAATGTACTTACAATTTGTCAAGCTTCCCGCCAATCAACGCAACCGGCTAGCTGCGGCAAGGGTCTACCCGGAAGCATTTAGATGCCCGTGTCACCAGGCTCCCGCTCTTCTGCTGGCTCCGCCCGTCTTGGCCTCTGTCTCGTCCACCAAGGGTTGTGGCTCATGACACCCCCTTCCCCCCTGACTGCCGTAATGGAAATCTAGATGGAGGTAAATGCGGCCGAGATGAGCGGCTGCTGAACAGCTGAGTCGCACCCGGTGGGCACTTGAAGGACGCAAGAGACTCGTTGCTGAACGCTGATAGTTGCGATTTGCAAATTGCAGACACGCCTGCTTCGGACATCAACGTTCCAGCCACTTCAATTTCGTCGTCAGAAGCCAATTGTGCATGGTGGTGTCATGCAAAGGATATGTGCTTGTCCAGTGGCCCGGAGGTGTTCCGATGCACCTTTCGTGCCTCGAGCTACAGCCTGTGCTTCGTGGCTTCAGTCTGCTCTGCGTCTTGGGAGACCCGCCATGACGTCGCAAGGTAGCTCACTCCTTGAGGTTGGCTGTGTGCAATAGTATAAAGCTTCCAGTCCTGCATGGCCTTGCTCGTATTTCATCAAGCAAGATGGGTCCTATATGGGGAATCTGAAGCGAGCATGCATACTCAGCGACCCAGTACGCACGACAGTTTGTTGTGGCTTGCTTGTCTGCTACCCTACAGCCTGTCGCCTCCCTGTACGGCGACTATTTCACTCTATCAGCGACTGGCGGTCTTATTCTTCTGACGATCGCCATGACTGCTGTGGAAGGTTGCCATGAAATCTCCGCTAAGGATGATTACACAGTGAATGCAAACTGCCCTCTGTACCTGCGGAGTGAGCTCTGTGGGCGCAGGGTTCAACGAGCAACGCCCGTAAGGACCTTCGACAAAGATCTTGTTTGTGTGTGTTCTGCTGCAAGGAGGAGCGACCAAAGACTTGAGATGACTCTTGTTCGTAATGAACTAGACGGCGTTCTCGATTCCTACCGACCCCCTGACAGCAGCCCGATGCAAGAACACGATGGCAATATTTCAGAACGGAACACGCAACTCACACCTGTCAAGGCCCAGCCCTTGCCAAACCATCACGGGGCATCGTGGGCTCTGCTCATTATTCGTGAAAAACGATGTGCTATCTGCTTGCTCCTAAGGATGAGAATGCAAGACTCAGCGCTGCGATGCTGCTGCTCCACACCATTAATCGGGTCGACCTTGCGATGGCACTAACAGCAATGGTGTCCGTGTCAGGCTATTGAGGGTGATCAATGGAGCAAGGTCTTGCACCTGGCATGTAGACGAGCTAAAGCAGCCATCTGCCATCCTGGCGGTCAGGGGGGACGGAGGGGTTTCAACAAGCTACCATCTAGCGCGACGGAGACAAATCGTGTGAACTTCGAGATCTTCTTGGGTCTCATTGCTCGGCTCCGACGGAGATGAACAAGGCTTCGCAGACGGCGTCTTGACAGTCACATCCAAGCATATTGCGCGTGGCATGCGCAAGCCAGTGCTGTTCTGCTTCACTAGCGGTTGCCGTCTTCGGTCATTAGCGAGCGGGCAATATATCACGTTCATTGTGGCGATCCATCGGTCTGCCACGGTGGAGTCGCGCCAGCTCGCGAATCTTAGCTTTAGTATGATCTGAGCCTGGACTACTGTACTGACAGCCGCCTAGTTTCCCTCTCCTTCTTTAAGCACGTTCTCGTTCGTAGCTAAGGGACTAAAAAACACATGGCATGTAGGACCTTGTCCCTGCTGCACAGAAAAGAAGCGGCATCTTGCAGCCACAACGAGCATCAAGGACAGGAAAAGGAGGCTATGAGCAAAGAATTTTGGCGTATCCAAATGATTCAAGGGCCCCGTCTGATGGCCTCGACTGCGGCCTCTCTGTTCACAATCCCTCTTGCTCGGTCATTTGGGAGGTGGAGACTGTTGAGTTTGTGTCTACGCACATGCTTTAGCTCTGATCGATTTGAGGAAAGTGGAGAATTATGACCTCCATTGAACCGTGATACTGCTGGAGTGGGCCGAGGGGATCGATAGAACTGGCACAGCAAGGCACGTCCCTCTTCCTTCACACGTATGTGCTCACCAAAAAGAGCATTGCGGTTAGAGGCTAGTACGGAAAAGCATACCAGTCGGTACAGTACCAAAGTACGTACTCGATATAAGGGGGAATCGGAAACCGCGTTTTACCGGGTGGAAAATTCTCATCCTGCCCCTGTTCCCTTGCTCCCTACGGCCCCTTTTGCTAGACCGAAGCGGTCATAGTACAGATAGCCACGCGTTCCTTGTCTCTCTGTTTTCTTTCCCTCCCATTCTCTCCAACTGTACTGGAGTTGCAAATCTTGAATCAAAATCACAATGTCCAAGTGTCGTGCAGTTGTCTGAACATGGTATTAGCATGGCACCAAGATAGGTGCCACAGCTAGCGCAACGTCACATGGTTGATGGCGCGTACTATATACTTCGCTTTCTATTCCCGATGCAAGTATGCTAAAGTTGTCATAGTATCCTGTGGGCAACGTGCTTATGGAGAATGAATAGAGGACCAGCACCTATAATACCCGTCTTATTACAGTGTCTCAAGCTCTAGGGGAATATATGCCGGCGCTTGGACCCCAAGGGTTCTCAACAAGCGCAACACGCTATTCATGAATACCAAGTCGCTACATACATCCTTATCTCAGTTGACGCTTGTTCACACGTGTTTGCTTCGCCTTGCACAATATATATACGAACTTAGCAGAACCAGTAACGGATATGCACCACCGCAGCACACGACTCGGCCAGCTTCTTGATGGAGGTGGCACTGACTTAAAGAAAAGATGGCTGTGAAGAATGCGAGCTCCGGACAAGCATCTAGACGGGAGAGGCGCAACGATGGGTGGGTTTTCTCGTCTGTCTCTCCTCTCCTCGCCGTCCGAGATCGATGAATGGCTTCTATCCGCCCCAAATCAACAGGGAATGGATGAGCAGGACGGCACTTAGCACATGCATTCATACAATACAGACAATACGTACTTCGATTGTCAATTACATAGCCACACAGTGTGTGTCTCGCCCAACCGCTTCGGTCCTGGGCGAGACAATTTGAAGCGGGGGAAGGGGGGGATGCCATGAAAAAACAAACGACGTCGTATGGATATTGATTTGTTTACTTACACCTTGTTTTTTCTTTTTTCCCTGTGTTTGAGAAGGGAAAAGATTTATTATTGTTTATGGAATCGTTCTTACTTGTTGCTCTCTCTTGTCTCCTTTCCTTGTCGACGTCACGACTCGTGGTTCAAGTCAGGGATGAAGAGGAGGGACGAAAAGCCCTGACATTACTTCAAACTTGCTTGGCCGGCTGAGGTTATTTTGGCTCCATCACCAATGAACCCACTTTGGAAATGATGAAAGTTGAGATGAAGCGTCACGAAGAGCACAGGACACGAGAGAGGAGAGCTGAAGAATGGGGTGATTGACATTATTTGGAAATTGACTCCACAAGTCGATGGATGCATGCTTGCTTGTCAGACTACCGAGACTTGTACGTGCATACTTCGTACAATTCCAATCCATTCCAATCCAATATACTGGCACTGTGATGATTCCAAACAAGAAACTTCCTTGAGGACAGACGGCCGGACGGCGAGCCGGCTACTCTCGCTCTCAATGTGTGTGTCTGTAGCCAAGGAGATCCCTACGGCACAGGTTGCCGCGCTCTCTCTCTGCTCTGTTTCCCAGGCAGTCTCATAGGCTGGGATCGCCGTGGGTACGACATCCACGAGACTAACTAACGTCTTGGCCCTTGCCGGGGAATCTAGCCGATCGATCTCTCCTGACTGGTGGATTGCGCGCTTTTTTACCCTCTTTCCCTCCTCCCGTACTTCCCGGTATGTACAAGATGTACTTACAAGAAAGAGAAAGAGGAGCAAATCAATGACAATCATAACTAATGAGGAGATGGATGAAAAAGGCAAGAATCCAACCAATTTTGATTCCTTTTAGGGCAAGCTAAAGAAGGGGATTTTTAAGGTTAGGCTATCGGCTGATCAGTAAATCTCCCCGACTCCGTTGAGTGAAGTTGAGAAAGAGACAGTGAGGGAGTTTTTGCCACCGCATTCGAGAGCCGATTATTGCCCGTTTGGCGAAAAAGGCTCCGGAGCTGGGATATGCTTTCTCAGGTCACGGTGGTGGTTGATTCTTGGCTCTCTTTGGCTGTCCAGGCTATTTCCTGTACTGTTGCAAGTACTCGTACTTGCACAGTGACTATCTTGTCTTGCCTCGATTTATCTTATTGTGACGTGCAACTAATTTCCAGTCACAGGTTGGCTGTGCTTGACTTCCGCGTGCTCAGCTTTGTCCTCGGCCTCCTGAGCCTCTTCCCCTCTCTCCGACCGGCGGCCCTTAGCCGACAGAGGTCCCCTCTTCCTATCTGATGTGTGTCTTCTTTTCGAATCCCAGAGAGATGCCGGAGGTATGTACTTACCTAGCAGTTGGAAAAGTTTCTGTGCTTGCTGCTGGCTTTGACTGCTGGCCGCAATGCTTTAGTGTCCTAGACGGTACATGCCATGTCATGTGGAAAACAAAACCATGCTCCTTGCCAGACGCCAGCGCCAGAATTCTTGTCGTTTTTAGTGAGGCACAGAAAGGCCAGCGGGACCTGGGGCACCTGGGACCTGCTTTAGGGGCCCTTCTTTTTGGTGGTAGTTGGATAACTGGTAGCTTGTTTTACTAAAACTTAACGTGTTGACCCTAAATCCGTAAATGTGTTAGAGGGACTTGGGAGCTGGTAGTTTATAGATCTCGAGATCTGGTTCTTCTTTCTTTTTTTGACAGGACGCCGGCTCTTAGGTTCTCTTGGTGGTGCGGTACTACTACTGTCGTAGCATGGAGCCTTGCCCTTTTTCCTTGCTTCATCCTAGAGGCTAAACCAGCAAATAAGACGAAGAAGGCTTGCTTCGTTCTCCCACTTGACCCGTTGGAGTTTAATATATAGCTTGATTGCTTGGAGCCCGCCATAGCTTCCTTTTTGTCGTCTGCCTTCTGTGCTAGAGAATGAAACGGCGTCGATGCCTACTACCTGTCATCGAGGGTAGCGCTTGGGCTACTACAGTGACATTGGACTGAAAGCCAATCATCGGCACGTCGTCTGCTTTGGCTTGGTTTTTCCCTTGGCTAGTTGCGTGTATGTTCGCTTCGCTTTGACTATATTTGATACGAGGGCAAGGCTGAAAAGGACTAAAGGGGTCTGATAGACACCTTGGTGATAACTTGGGTCTGTAAATTTCCAAGAACTCAAAGTGCCCTTGGATCTTTCTCGCTTCAGCACCAGGTGGCAGTACTATCAGAATCAATATACTCTAACAGTGGTGATGACTTCAATCTACACCACAACCTACCTCCCTCTCAGTGACTCGAAAAGGAGCCTTCGGAAAATCCAACTCAACGTTTGCAACCAACACTGACAGATAAGTACGAGAGTCTTTCACAACGACACACTCTCATCAATTGGTAGTCGTCATACCATCTTCAACAAAGCCCGTACCATCATGTGCTGGATATCTGCCTACATAAAATAGCTGAAGCCTCCTTCCATGGCTGGTAGCAAGTAGCCGCCGTGTTGTTCCGCAGCATGTAGCCAGCCAGCCATAGCTTCTATAAAGCATTTCACGCTTCCGGCGAACGTCCAACAAGTTTTCAAGCTTGCAGCTGGGGAACCCGGCTCGCAGCTTCAGCTGGACCAGGAGATCCTGATAGAGAACGCAACCGGTCACCGGGCGCTTCGGCCCTGTTCCACGCCCTGATATATGTCAAGTTTCGTTGGATGGACGAAGAATTGCTCTGTTCTATCTAGTTGAAGATTGCTCTAACCACGGTTACGCCCATGCATACATACAGTACATAGTAATTCCTCAAATTCCCTCATGTTTGTCAAGGGCGTATCGCTCCAGGGGCAGAGCCATCTAGTGCCCATATCGCAGCGACAACGTACCTGTCAAGTTGCTTACTTGGCATGACAGTGCATACTTGCATCTTTGCTGTTTTTTTGGCAGACGTCATTTTCATTGTCTTTGGGACGACAATGTAGCCATATCGGCACGCCGGCGCAACACGTAGGGGAAAGCTGTTCTTGGACAAAGTCATCTCTCCTCTTGTCTGCACGGGAAATTCACAAGAGCAGCCCGCCTCAGGCGCATCCAGTCGGTCGTCAGCACGATACGCACAGCTGTGTGAGCAAGAAACGATAGATCACAATAAAAGCTCGCCAAGCTGGGAGCTGGATCCATTCTTGTCTGCCCCGTGGACTGTACATATTGAATTTGCTCGCCGCCCTTCCATCCTTGAGCACAACCAGAATTGGTCACAGCTATCATCCGCATTCGTGATACCACAAGCCAATCTGTAACGCTCTGAGCATTGTGCTAATGACGGCGGACTCGAAAGATTCCACAAGTACTGAGGAGATGACTGCAGATGGACGGCATCCTCGAAAGTGGCCCGACAAAATGCTCCCACAGCCGCTCTAGGATGGATGAGCGGCGGGCGGGAACGCTTGGGAGTCACTCGCTGTGCGCTCGCTGAGCTGGCCCGTGCTTGCGGGATCCTGGTTTTGCCTTCCTGGATTAGTAGCTGTCCACAAGGCGTGACTTGCAAGCCATGGCTAGCGTTCGTATAGGGTACTTGGCACGCGTCTTGCAGTGTGCTGCGCTAAGGGTGATGAGAGAGGGGGCAGAGCGCCAAGTGGGCGAGCTAACGGGACGGGGCTAAATGATTTCCAGGTCGACGCCAGTGTTTTTAAAATGTATGATTTCGAATGTCAGACGAGGGGGTCTGGATATGGAAAACAAACACTCCCCGCAAGGCCCAGCCAGACAAACTACACGCGTGGGTGGTTCAACTTGAAGAGAAAGAGAGGGGGTGAAGAGATGGAAGGGGCAAACGACAGCACAAATAAGCAATTACACGTATTGTACGATGGCTTGAGTTGTAGCATTACAGGCCCTTTTGACCTATTCCTGGAAAATGGAAAAATTGAGACACAAAGTCAAGGCAGGATTGATCATCGGAATCAGGAATCCTTGTTGCATCCGTCCGCTCACGCCCGAATTTCTCTTGCTACACGGGCCAATTTTTACATTCCGTGGCTGGGCCTGAAGTGGGTAAGAATGGCAAAAGCCAGATGGGAAGGCATAAACAGTCCAGCCAAGAAAGAAGAACTGGGAGAGAAAGAAAACGAGAAGACAAAAACCTTGTCATCACCATCGGAAAATCGTCATCATCAATTACAGCATCCCTTCATCCTTGGAAACGACTCCGCAGATTCTTTCCGGACAGAGATCCAGACACATCCAACAACACTTTACAAACAAACAAATCAAGTTACAGGGTCGCGAACACGTAGGACAGAGGAGATCTGGTACTTGCTCACTATTGTGGAGATATCGAGGAAGGGGGAAAGAGGGAACATCAGAAAAGGGCCTTCCAGAGAAGGCAGGCTCATCTCCCACGACAGGTCGGTAACTGTCGATTGTACATACTCGCATAGTGACTTGATTTGGATGGAGATTTCTTCATTCAATAGTTCCTCTTGGGGCATTAGTCAATCTCAGAAGTTGATTTGCTTTTCCTCGTTCTTGGAAATTGCAGTCGTATTTGCTAAACGGGGCTCCATTCACCTGTTTGGGCTTTGTCAGGAATAGTGCTGCCGATTCACATGTATTGTTTCGACTCTTGTATCTGGTGAGTCTGTTTGAACTGGCTGGCTGGTTATTGTCCATACTTCGTCTGTCAAGAACCACACGGGATCGACCGCAAGGTTTGATTTCTTATTGTGGCAGCCCCCCTTCTCTCCAAGGATCTGGTCGTCGATCTCTCAAGAGCAAAAACAGTGCGTCAAGGATCACCCAAGTTCCAAGAGTCAAAATGGCACTAGGAGATATCTCCAGCACAGCACCGCACAGACACAATACTTACGTTGCCCATTACCAGATCAGGATTGCCGGCAGGACCAGGAGGGAAAGCAAGATGGTCGATCGGCTACTCAGGACTCTCGCACACGGCCGGGCTGAGGCCGAGGATTGGGTCGGTGCTCCCGGCCATGGATTGGCCATGAGGAGCATAGCGGCTCGTCCTCAATGAGCTGGTTGTGTGGGAGTTGGTTCGTGATGGTTGATCTAGAGGTCCAAGCAATCACACATGCCATGTTGTGCGTCGGCGTCTCCTCCATATGCGATATGTAACCTGGCGCTTTGACGGATTCATCCGAGGGATGCTTGATAGCAATACTGAGAGACAAGCGGATCTTGTGAGTCGTCACAGAGCGGCTGAACCTACAACCGAACAGTTGTTATCTGTGCGGTTGCTGTCACTGGAAACGCAGAGCTAAGTACATAGGTGTGTTTATATTTTGCGATATTTCCATCATATGCAGGCAGGTACGTCTGCTTTGCTGCAAGACCTTTTATTCAGGAAACATCCCGGTCCTGAGTGAAGGACGTTGAGCATACATATTTCCACTTGGTGTCAAGATGATGATGAAAGTTAGAGTCGATACAAAGCATAACTGCTTGACTTGGGTCGGTCGTGGTCGTGTCGTTTGAGACAGCCGCCAGCAGTCAATCAGCTTAGAACACCATGACCATGTAAGCAAATTCCAAGCTCGAGTGCAATGTAATTTGTGTATCTGTGTTTTTTGTCCTGCGGCTGCAACAGTCTGGCTTTTATGCTATGCTGGCATAGTCACACTTCTGAGCGACTCTACTGGCAACGTAGACATTTCCCAGCCCGAAAAGTATCGTCCGCAGCCTGATTCATACGCAGCCCTTATTAGAATCTCTGAACGCCGCATGTAGTTGAGCATATTCGTGAACGGCTAGACAATCTTCTCTATAGAAGCGCTCGTTGCTGAAGGGAACATGTACACATGTGCCGTCCAGTTTGTAAAAGACGTTGACCAGTCGGATGATATTCCCTATTTCATCCTCTGCGCTGCATGCCAAAAACCGTATGGCTGGCAGACACGAAAGCAGCAGCCGAGAATGTCTTCTTGGCTCAAGGGCGGGGAGCAGCTGCAAGCCACGCTTCCTTCGTAAGTCAGTGGAGACTTTCATGTTAATGATTTGTCCAAAGGAGAAAAGTTTTATCCAATCGAAGAATTCTGTAGACACCCGGGAAAGCTTGCTTCAGCAGTGTGGATACATTTCCCAGAAGCCAATTTCCATCTGTGGTCAAGTTAATAAATTGCCGAAGAAGGCGAGGGCAGCTCTCGTTGATTTTCTGCAAGGGACTTGGGTATGTATGTATACCTTTGTAGCATGGACAAATATCCGGACGAGCTCCTCTATACGAGAGGCTGACTGATGGACAGCGTGCCTCTCAAGCAAACCTGTGTGTAATTGCCGTTAACAAGCTGATCGGTGGCTTACAATCAAGCAGGGAATTCAAGGGCGTTAGCATAAAGCGTACCAGAGCCAATGTTGACTGCCTGGATATAGTCCTCCGCGATGTAGTTCTCAATCCAGGTCCAGTACCTGTTGCCACCTCGTATCGTTCTCGAGTCGCCATGCAGCATCTTGGCCACAGCTCCGTAGCCGAGTAAGCATGGTGCTAGAGCGACTTGTAGTGCAAGCAAGTCCTCAGATTGCCCAACATCGAGGAAGTACCTGATGCAAAGCTTTGTTAGATACAAATCATCCATCAAGCGATCCTCGTGGGGTGTTATAAAACCAAATTCTTGTACCTGGAATAGGCTGTGCAAGCCATCATTTCTTCAGCCTTCTCCATATCATCCTTCGAAATGCCAAAGCCCTCACAATACCTGACGTGCAAACTTGTTTCTCTCTCAATGTGTAACACTATTTCGGACGCCTATGGAGTCCTCATATTAGAGTTTGCACCAGATGTGACCACAAACCAGGTTTGACATACAGCTTTGATATCCACCATATTCTTGGCTTTGTAGGCTGCCAGAGCATTCGCTCGTGCAAAATGTGTCTTGTCGTCGAGTTAGCCGAAGCACAGTTTGGTTGTGGCGACCACATAAAACTTGCCAAGTACAAATAGTCTTGAACAAGATAGTTCTTGAACGACTCCAAGGGCAACGTCCCATTACCCAGAGCTAGCACGAAAGGATGGTTGACAAATCGGTCCCATACAGGCGCCACGTCTGGCCGTTGTAGAATCCATTCCACAAAGCGACCGCTGCAAAATCATGTCAGAGAGTACCAGTAGATACCATCCAGCGAAGAAATCCCGACTCACGGCGTAAACGGTAGCGTATAGGTCGAGTGAAAATGATTCAGAGGCCCGTTGCCCTTGCCAAACCCAGGCGCCGTCGTTATACCTGCTTCAACATATCGACAAGCGTTCTTGACCGCGTCAGGGACCTGCATGCCTTTGGCAAGATTCGCAGCAATCGCAGCTGCATAGATATACTTGTTAGTCTTCAGCAAGCCTCGCTATGCCAGGAAATTATCTATCTTCAAGATCAGAGCCGGAAACTTACAAGCAAGTGAGCACCCAGTGCCATGTGTGCTGGTACTCGTCTTCCAAAGCGTCTCGATCCTGATAACCTGGTCGTCTGGCCCAACCAGCACGTCCATGACAACCTCTCTCTCCTCAGCCGTCTTCGCAGCTGTGTAGTTTCTCCGCAGAGGTGCATGCCCGCCCTTCACCAGCACCCACTCTGGGCCTAGGCTAAGCAGCTGCCTTCCCATACTCTCTAAATCATCCAAACCGCAGATCTCAGCATCTTGCGCAGCGAGCCCAGCATCTGCCAACAGCATGCGCGCCTCAGGTACATTCGGCGTGAGCACCTTCGTCCGAGGCAGAAGCTTCTTGCACATCTCATTGAGTGCCACATGCGGCAGTAGCTCCGCGCCTGTGGTCGCAACCATGACAGGGTCGAGAACAAGGACAATCTGCTTGCCTTGACTATGCTCTGCGAGCGCGGCCGCAATTGTAGTGATGGTCTCGGTCGACGCCAGCATGCCGATCTTGACAACATCCACGTCCATGTCGACAAATACGGCATCGATTTGCTTGCGCAAAAAGGCTGGTGGGATTTCGTGGATGGCTGTTACGCCCGTTGTGTTTTGTGCTGTGAGGGCAGTTGTGGCCGTCATCGCGTAGACTCCATGCGCGGCTAGAACTTTCTGATCGGCTTCGAGGCCTCTGGGCAAGCCAACACAACGTGATGTGAGCGATTGAACGGGCGAAACGAGCGAGTGAGCAAAGATTCTTATTGGCAAACAATGAAGTTGTGGAGGAGAATGAGGGCCAAGTTACTCACGCTCCGCCAGAGCTGTCTGATCCAGCGATGACCAGCACTTTGCCTTGAACCATGATGTGTAGTGACTGCCCAAAAACCTGCAGATGCGGAAATAGCAATTGCGAAAGAGTCAACACCGAAACACACCAGAAATGAGTCGAAGACAGCAATATGATGATCTTGAGCTCAAGTCGGTGAGAGTGCGGGGTTAGGGATACGAGATATGGCCTACGACGAGCCAAGACGCGCCTTCTTGAACCCTGATGGTCAAGAAACACTCAAAATGTCATGCCATCATGTAATTGACCCATATTTTGGAATCCACGCATTGTTTTCCACTAACCATGGCGGTAAAAAGGTGGATTGAGCGCTTTTCTTTTTAGTCGCGGCAAGCTATCCAGTGCGCGCGGACTTTGGGTGATTTGCGAGTGGCTGTTGTGGCATCTCGATCAAGCCCTATAATTTCTAGATAAAGTCCTCGCAACGAGAGACCATGTCAAACGCAATCATAAGCCAGCCTATAAGCTTTTGCCTATCAGGCACCAAAGTGCAAAAGGCTTCATGCGAACACGGCCATCCGGCTCCGAACACTGGTCTAACTCCGATGGGTATTCAATCAACGCCTCGCCGCCCAAACAGTTACACCTTTTTTCCTTGAGTCCCTGCCATATGCACCAGATGCAAAAGAAAAGCAGAAAAGAAACGTGACCCACCGTTCGAAAGATATTGTACAGTTTCGTGTAGAAGATCACCGCATCGGATGTGACAAACAAAACAAGAAAAGAGGAAAAGCAGAACAACAACTTCAGCATATAGTGACACCCATAACCTTGGAGACAACCCAAGCCTCGCTGGCACTTGCCTCACTGTCGGCTCTCGACCACCTGCCCGTTCTACACGGTGCCACGTCTCTCTCGGGGCTCCATTTCCATCGGATTTCCTGAGCTCATTCGCCGGTCCACACGCTGTCCACAACTACCAGAGTTCGAGCCTCCATACTCGCCCTCGCCGTCGCCGTTGTCGCCTTGGCTGCTCTGTAAGCCCTGGCGCAGCCGTGCGTTTGCATAACTGGGACCCAGGGACTCATCATCATTCGTGTCCTCATTATCACTATCGTCGCCAAAGACCACCTCACGAAGAACGCTTCGCTCGAACAACTCGAGCATGCGACGTGCGGGTAATCGGTAGTGATGGGTCTCCATGAGTGCGACCACCCGTCGAAAGACTTGGGCATTGGCAAACCCCTGAGGCTTCTTCTCCTTCAGAGCAACGAGGTCGTTGCGCGCTTTGCTGAAACGCACCGTGTTGCTTAGGTCGATGAAGAGACTGAGGATTTTGTGATTGATTGGGTCAGGATCGAGGACAACGTCCTCATCATCATCGAAAGCGCCTGTGTTGATATTGTCATAGAGCGAATTTGGCGCTCCCATGGCCTCCATCATTGAGTCCGAGCGCGGTCGTGAATGTATGACTGGTGCCTTGACGCTCTCAGTCCTCTGCGAGTGCGGGAGGACGATTGAGCCAGCTATCTGGTGCTTCCAAGGACGCAGAGAAAGGAACTTGGATATGTTACTGGGAACGCAGAAGCCGGTTGACATACCAATGGAATTAGTGTTCGCATCCCAGCCTAGCTCGGACAAGATTTCCAGGCCATGTACCGATCTCGAGATCAAGCCTACAACGAAGAAAGCGGTGCCTCGCATGCTCATAACTTCGTGTTGCTCTGCAATCCTGACAATATGCTCAATCACGTCGCAGCTCTCCAGAAATGGTGCGCCTCGGTCCATGGAGCCGACATTGCCTACAGCCCACATGCAGCCCTTGACCTTGGTCATGATTTCGGCATCGTCAGCTTGCATGCCATATTCCCGTATAGTGTTGGCGAATTCGAGAAAGTGTCCCTTCTGCTCCAAAAGCTTGCATCCCTCTTCAGTTCGCGTAAGCTCACGGTAGAAATGTGGTGGAACATGAGGGTCAGCCTCAGGATCAGGTTCATCGTCTAGCAGACTAAGTCGATTCGTAGGTTCGTCCTGGACGTCCGCAAAGGCACGAGCGAGGCTAGCCTCAACTGTGTTGACATAAGAATCGTTACGGCCCAAGAACCAGTCGTCCATCTCATTCCTGATGTAGTCCAGACCGTCGAGGTAGTCGTAGCCGATCGATGTTGACAAAAAGCGCAGTAATAGAGGCGCGCCGATCTCGCCCAGGTGGTCCAAAGCTGGTCTGCAACCGACGATGAACTCCAGATAGCTCTTGGTGTTACACGCTCTCTCCAGGATCTTGATGGCAGTTGCACTCACTTCCACCTCTGGATCGTACAGCTGTTCAACAAGTAGCTGAATAGCCCATCTTGAGTGGTTTGCGTTCCCCTCCTTTGGATTGCTAACAAATTTTCGAAGAATGTTTGTGGCATAAATACGAATTTCCTTGGTGCTTGCTGTCATGGTTGTTCGGAGCAATACCCTGGGGTGTCCCAGAAAGCTGTAGTCGAAACTCGAAAGTAGCAACTTGGACAAGTCCGGTCGTTGGTTATATTCAAGGATGTGATACATCATGTTGAACATGCGCCAACGTTGAAGCATCTCCAGTCCTCTCTTATCAGCACTAAGAACGCCTAACATGGCAAAGTATCCTCCGCTCAAAGTGTCCGTCATTCTGTCCTTAGAGAATAGCGGAATACCGGCAGTAATTCCACTGGTCTAAGAAGTCGTACATTAGCTTCGGTCGTCTCTAATCTGCACCACGCGATACTTACTGGGTCGCATTGAGCCAAGCACTCGGCAATCTGCCTCAGGACCTTATTGTTCGCCAAATATTCGATACCCTGTTGGGACTGAAGAAGGGTATGCATCAGCGAACAGCCAACCTTGATGTACTTTTGGGTGTTGCGCGTGCTCTTGACGTCGGAGAAACGATATTTGAATGGACGGTAAAATCCCATCAACCTCTTCATGAATTTGGACGCCTTGTTAGCATCATCGACTCGTTTGCCAATTGTCAAGGGGCCCTCAATCAGTTTGAGAACTATTTCCCAATTCCATTTGAGGTAGTTGCTGCTGCTCAGGACTCCAGAGTCAACCAGCAACTGCCGAAACGCGCCCTCGTCAACGTGAGGCATAGCCATGGCAGCCCGCGGCTGCTCCTCTTCCAAAGCCAATCCTGCCGTGATCTGGGTCGGAAGTAGACTAGTATCACCTAGTACGGACGGCGTCGACCGGTAGAGCGTGCGGCTAACACTGCTTATCTGATAAATCAAGCTTGTGGCGACGAAATGCGATTGATTATCGAACTGCACAGCTTCGGAGAAGAGATCTGGCAGAAATTGAAGATTGCTACTCCACGAGGTAGGCAGAAGACGACTGCAAAGTCTGAGAACTTCACCAAGCAACAATGTTGACTTGCGCTTCATAGTCTCTTCTTCGGCATTGCGTGCCAGATTCAGCAAAGTTGAGACCAGATCCGCTTTGACTAGCACTGCCAAAAGGAGGGCGGTATAGTGGTCAACAAAATTTTGCTCAGAGCTATCATCCTCTGACTGAACTGGGATGTGCTTAGTTCCTTCTGTAGCGGTTGGTTTCAGTATATTGACTCTTCCATAGGTTGTAAGTCTCCGTCCGGCCAAGAATGGCGTCGCCCACGCAGGAGACTTGATGCGCAGCAATGAATATAGCAGGACGATAATGATATCTCTGGCCTGCTGATTTGGCAACATTAGGCTAGCAATGAGCGATCTAATGGCCCGGAAATTATACATGGATAGGTACATGATACCAGGCCATGTTCTGAGTGCCGAAGAAATGGCTTTGGAGTTGTGCTTGAGAATGGTCTCATTCGAGAGGAAAGCGTCGGTGAAGACATTGAAGATGACCTCGAGGTCATAACCTGGGCGTAGATATTTTCGCTTCTGCGGCGAGTCGAGAAGGAGCAGATAGGCAGAGATCAAGCTTTCCGGGGCTCTATATGAGCCTTCTGTGAGAGCGTCACAAATGACTGACAGGCCGCCAGATGCAAGCAGCAGCTGTGGATCGCGGACGAGTATTTCGGCCAGTGTCTCTAGGCAAATTGGGCGAAGTCTGTCATCACTATGCTCTGCGATTGAGGCAATGGTCCTCACAACAACACGAGACATTTCACGGATGCCGTCCTTGATGTCAAGGAATGCTCGGACGAACTTGAGTGCTTGCTCACGCTCCAAGTCGGCCTTTCTGTCCTTGATCAGGGACCTAATAAGTGTGAGCAAGATGGACAGGACCAGGGTTTCGCTTTGCTAAGACTCACGAGATGACGACATAGTCGGTATTGAGCGTGCGGATTTTCTTAAGAGAAGAACGATCAGACATGGCGTATCTGGTCATCCGGTACCCTGCGGCCACCACCTCCCTGCTCTCGCTCAGCAGCATGACCTGCATCCTCAGACCAAAAATTGACCAAACCAAATCATATTTGATGTTTGGGTAGCTTTTAAACAGCGCAACCAAGGCGTTGGCCTTGCCAACGTAGTATTCGGGCGTCAGTCCTTCAACTTCGAGAGCTTGCAGCAATTCGCCAAGGCGGTACGTCGGATCAACCATCTCATCCAGATCGGAGCCTGCGCCACTACGCGACGCGCTTCTCCGCGATTGTGTACGTCTGAACATGGTGGAGGGTTCGCCAGGCGGTCTGGTCGGTGTTATGGGCACTGTCTTGGCTTGTTGGACGTCTTCGATGCGTGCCTTCAGCTTCCGAATGCGAGCATAGGACGCGTTCAGTTCCGCTTCGACTTTTGCCTTTTGTTCTCGAACGTGCTTTGGCTTCTTGGTGTTGAGTGCCTCTAGCATGTTCTCGCTTCCCTCCTTGATCTTGTTCTCTCGAGCCAATTCGTCGCGCAAGTCGGCGAGGAGCTTCTCTGGATCCAAGCCGTCTGTTGACTCGTTGAGAGGGCCGAGGTTGCTGAAGAGATCGGGCCGTGATCCCGTACGCGGAGGGCCACCAATTTGACTTCTCAGATCGGTGCTAAAACTTCCGGGGCCAGCGACAGAGGAGGGATTGAAGCTGGCAGAGCGAGGTGCGTAGCTGGCGGCAGGGGAGGAGACGGTTCGGACTGAGGGGGCGCCGTTGGCAGTGCCTGGGGGCTGCAAGCTAAGGTTGCTGCCATCGCCATGGTCGAGGCTGGGCCTTTGCCTGCTCACGGGTGTAGTGGCACCTGAGGAAGCCTGCAGATTATTGAAAGCCTTCTCCTTGTCTCTCTGGGCTACACCCAGCGTTGGGCCCGCTGAGGAGCTCAAGGGCCCATCCATCGGTCCTCCACAAGGAACGAAGTCTGACGCCCCTGCATTCGATATCCTCTATGCCATCAAGTCACAGTTATCAGCTTGTGCTCAGAGTCGGAAAGGGCCGTGTTGAAGTTTGGCTAGTTCGCAGTTTGCGGATATTGGTGTCGTCGTGGTTGGAGGGGGGACGAGCGAGGACTCGGCTCGAGGCTGGGCGCCCATAGGATCAGCAAAGGATACAAAGCCTTGCAAGGAGAAGGCAAAGGGGGCAAAGCAGAAGCAAGCCAAACGGACTCCTCAATACGCTATCAAAGGCCAAAGCTTGTTGTCGCTCGGCAAGAAACGAAGTTGGCCAGTAAGGTGAATGGTGATGGCTATGGAGATGGAGGATGGTGGTTGAGGGCCGTGCAACCAATCGTTGCGGCTCGACAACGGGGGGGCGTGGAAGGCACTAAAAAGTGGGGGCTTAGTGGACCGTGGCTGGCTGGCAGGGCTGGGCCAACAGACGCTTCAGGCAGTATACCATTGGACATTAACAAACCAGCTTTGTAATATGCTTGGAGTTCAAATCCTATTCCGCAACAATCTTTGAAGGCCAAAGTCGAGACATTCTACTTGTCGGATACATTTCAATTCTGTACCTGCGATGGCTGACTGGAATAATCCAGGGAGCAATGATATTGGTGTCAAAAAGTACGAAGCACGGTGTTAACGATAGCAACCGCAGAACGATTCTAGATTGGCACATGCCAATATTTTCACCAATTCATCGACAATCCCCAGAACTCAACCAAGTGTTATCAGAGCCCCGATTAGCAGTAGATGTTGGTCATTGCTGCGGTATCAGCACCGTCATACGATGAGTCTTTGCGCAAACGGCCTGTGGTTGCGATGCGCCGTCTATCTGCCCCGCAGTTGCTGGGTAAACCTTTGGAAGGGGCGTAAGACGCTGTAAATACACGCCAACAGTGCTATTCATGGATCAGTTTGTTCAATCAACCACACCAGTATACTCATGTACTTAGGTAGCGACATATTATATATTTACAGATGCGTATTCTGCAGCTGGCATACTCTACAAGGCCATGCTTTGTGTAGTAGTAGTTTTGGACCTCCAAGTCTGGAACTGTACCATCATATTCAGACCCCGATTCACAAAGGTCACATCGCATCTTCTCAGACGGTTTGGCAACCCCGGCAGAGGGCCCTCGGCGACTTCCGGCCACAGAGGCGCCTGGCACCGCGTGGGCGCTGGCTACCGAGCGCTGTGGGTGCGGGCCGACCACCAACAACAGGCTCAAGCCGCCCTCCGACGGCTCCAGCGCAACGGAATCTGCCCACTGAGCGCCATCCCTGGCGCTGGTCGTGGTAGGGCGCGCAGAGTGGGATGGGGATGAGAGATGCGGGAGTCGACTTCACTTTTATCCCTGCCGCTAAGTACCCAAGTAGAGACGAGACTGAGTAAGTCGAGCAGTCTAGATAGATTGTGACCGAAGCATATCTACTTGGTATATATATTCGTGAATCTCTTTATCCCATTTCGTTTCTCGCTACCACCGCACCATTCTGTCTGTCCTACATCAACCAGCTCCAATCTATAGCATCGGCCTTGTACTTCTGTTCACATAACCTCACCTTCTTGGCTTTCATCCTGCTTGTGATTCTCTCTGACCAAGACCTTGCTTTTCAACATACCGCAGAGCATATACCTTGTTCCCAACAGACTACCACACAAAGATACCCACGATGCCTAGACTCGCATCTGCTAGATACGGCAAGGACAATGTCCGCGTCTACAAGGTCCATCGCGACCAACGAACAGGCATCCAGACTGTCACTGAGATGACCGTGACATGTCTGCTCGAGGGCGAGATCGAGACATCGTAAGCATCACTGTTGGAGGAGCAGTCCTCGAACCCTTCTCACTCAGTGAGGCAAGACTGACCACAGCCGTTTCCCTCTCTCTAGCTACACTCAGGCCGACAACAGCGTCGTCGTGGCCACCGACTCCATGAAGAACACCATCTACATCAAGGCCAAGGAGCATCCTGTCAACCCACCCGAGCTCTTTGCCAGTATTCTCGGCCAACACTTCATCGACACGTACGCCCACATCAATACCGCCCACATCAAGATCGTCGTACACCGCTGGACCCGTATGGTCCTCGACGGCCAGCCCCACCCCCACAGCTTCTTCCGCGATGGCCAAGAAACGCGCAACGTCGAGGCTGTCGTCGACCGCAAGGCCGGTATTACGGTCAAGAGCGCCATTGTCGGCCTCACCGTGCTCAAGAGCACCGGCTCTGCCTTCCACAGCTTCGTGCGTGATGAGTACACCACTCTCGGCGAGACGTGGGACCGCATTCTTAGCACCGACGTCGACTGTGCCTGGACCTGGGAGACTTTCGGCTCGCTCAAGGCGGTCGAGCAGGCCACGCCCAAGTTTGACGCTGCCTGGGGAAAGGCGAGAGCCATCACCATGAAGACGTTTGCCGAGGAGGAGAGCCCCAGTGTGCAAAACACAATGTACAAGATGTGCGAGCAGATCTTGGACGTTGTGCCAGAAACGGCTCTCGTGAGCTACTCACTGCCCAACAAGCACTACTTTGAAATTGGTAAGTTTGTATACTAGCTTGATGAATTTCACCCAATCAAGTACGGTTCCAAGCCGGATAAGACATGCTAACCATCACGTGTCTTTTAGACCTTAGCTGGCACAAGGGACTCAAGAACACCGGTAAGGACGCTGAGGTGTATGCTCCCCAGTCTGGCCCCAACGGCCTCATCAAGTGCGAAGTCGCCCGCACAGTGTTGGGGAAGTTGTAGACATGCAACATGCAGAGGTTAGCGAGAAGAAGAGTCCTGGCGGATCATGCTCTATTCTTGGACATAAGTCACGGACCAAAGAAGGAAGACATGCACTTATGAGCACATAGCGTTGTTACTTTATACCCATCACCTTTTCTATGGGACGGTTTCTGAGTTGAATTACATTTATACAACAGAGTTTCTAATCCGTTTGCTGGTCACGATGCTTCGAGTAGCTGGTGTGCTGTATCGCACCGACCATCTCATATTTCAAGTTATTTCGAGATGGTTTATTTGATTGAGATGAATTGTCTAAGCTATTCCATCAAGTGACTGTGCAAGCCATGTGCTGCATACATGGTTTTAAGGCGATCCTCGATTTGGCGATCATGAGCTGTTTGCGGCCACTCTGACAGACGTCTCCTCTTCCCAGGTCGTAGAAGAGGGTAATGAAGCAAGTCCACGACTGAAAGCAGTCGACTGAAGACGAATGGTGCGAATACGTGTATAGTCTACCCAGTCCACCTCAGCACGGCAAGAAACTGCCCCTAATACATTCGATTTCACTTTGTTACCACACATGAATCTGCATCATTGCGATGTGTCCCAAATCTCTTCGGCTTTGCTATCTGGACTGCATAATCCAAGGAGAGCTAATTCCATTCTTGTTGCTGGCATTTTCTTTTCCTTTCCTTTCTTCTTTCTTACATCAACCTGCAACCATTCCCCAACCTCATATCCTCGCCTGGTCCACCTCGCGTATCTTTCTCGCTACAGCCTCCCACCCCTCGGCACCAACCTGTTGCCCACCAAAACGAATCAAATTCTCCTTATAGGGATGCGCCTCGCCTTCAAATGCCTTGAGCCGCGCGAGGCGCTTCTTGCGCAGCCGATTCTTGGGCAGCATGCCACTGACAGCTTTACGCAGAACCTCGCCGCCGCCAAACTTCTCCATGAGCACGTCCATGGTGACCTGCTGGAGGGAGCCGGGCCGGGTATTGTGGCGGTAGTAGCTCTTGCGCCACTTCTTCATACCCGTTGTGTAGAGCGCCGCACAGTTGGTCACGACGACGTAGTCGCCGCAGTCGGTCGAGGGATCCCAAATGGGCTTATGCTTGCCCATGAGCAAGGTGGCAATGCGCGAGGCGAGTCGGCCCATGGGTGGCGGCGTGATGGCTTCGGGCGGGGACTTGATGGTGGAGAGGGTTGGGTGAGGGGTAGAGGCGGAGACGTGGTGCCAGACGCGGGAGTAGGCCAGTCGGGTCTGTAAGAAGGAACGATGTCATGTTAATACAAAAGTCAAGTGCGTGCGGCTGTGTGAGCGGAAGAGGGCTAAAAGTTAACATACAAGGCCGACGTTCTGGGACATTTTGGCGGTTGTCACGAGGGGATGGTGCCCCTCATCAACGCGCAATTGGAAAAGAAGGAAAGCTCTGAGAGGGTGACCCGATTGGCGTCGTAGATAAGCTGGTCCCGACGGCGATACGATGTTCAGGAAGTTCTGAAGAAGTCGCTTATGCTGTCGTCGTCGCCTTCGTCACGAACTGTGGTTCCCCAGCCGCGTAGTCGCGAGATGCCGCCCAAAAATTCAAGATGCTTTGTTACGTAAGCATCTACCGCTCCGCTGGGCGGACCTCAATGGCTTACCCCTGTCCCCCGCTGGGTCCCGGCCGATTCGGCACCTGGTGTGGAACGCGATAACGACGACTGGCTCATTACAGTCTTGATGCATAAAATTTCTACTTTTATACAATTCGCACGCTAACTCGTACTATTAGCAAGCCCGTTCCAGCAATTTCAAAGTATTATAATAACATATAGATCTTTTTTTTAAAAAAAAAATTAACTTTTAAGTATAAGTTTTATATAAAGAAATATTATAATAAAATATATATAAAAATTTAAAAATAAAAATAAAAATATATTATTTTTTTATTATTTTTTATAAAATTTATAAAAAGTTTATTTATATAAAACTTCTTATTATTATAAAATATCTAATTATTTATTTATTTGCTCTACTTGCTTATACATATATAATTAAAAGGTGGATTTCTATTACGTAGTATTCTATCTATATTTGAAAAGTACCAGTCGTCGCTATCGCGCATCATACATGGCACACCTTTCGCATGGCTCTGAGAGAACTCGGAGAGGCTATTTCAAAGCAGCATGCCAAACATCTGGCGGAAGCGAACTCAACAAAGTGGGGATTTTGACGCCAAAGAAGAGCTGGACTATTCTCTCTTTCCCACACATCACGTCAGATCAGATCACAGCCATACTGTCTCGAGACATTTTGCGATTCTTCAATCTCTCTTGTCTATACGGCACTGCTTGGCACCTTATGAGCAGAAGCATTCGCATCTTAGGTGGGACATTTGGAGCGTTGCTTGGCTCGGGCGCTTACTTTGCTTATCACACTGCCGCTACTAGACGTGAACTTTCTTCGTTCCTGCCTGTCACGGAGCACAGCCCCGGAACATTCTCCAATATGACTGTAAATAACAAATTCGAGGTCGGTATTATTGTTCACACATGGGAAGGAAAGTTGGACTCGGGAACATGCAGCTGATACGCAACTCTGATGACAGACGTTGTTTGCTGTGCCGCTGCACTGCGAAGGCTGCGTCAAGGATGTCTCAGACTCACTGAACAAACTCGACGGCATTTCCAATATCGAGGCAAACCTCAAGGATCAACTGATCAGGATAGAAGGCACCGGTATGAGTCCTTGCTACAACATTTTCCCTTGCTGTCTCTCGTCATGATCTTTGCCGACTACGCGAAGGCTCTTTGCGTCTGTGCGAAAGACTCGGAGGAGATGCAGTGAAGTCCAAGTGGCCAAAAACCCGATATAGTGTTCCAAGGCGTGATGCTAATGCTCAAGTACGCATGTAGTACCGCCTTCAGCCATTGTTGCTGCTATTGAAGCTACAGGACGAGATGCCATTCTGCGAGGATCAGGAGGGTCGAACAGTAAGTCATCATCTTAAGTCTTCTACTTATCACTCTTGGGGGACACACAAACATACAGCTTCTCACTTTGAATCCTCTTTTATTCTTTCTGGTTGCCGATTACACTATGGGCGTCATCGTGTGGTGGCATGGCACCAGTCTACATTTCAAGTGCCATATATCCACCACAACACAGGTTGTCGTGTTTTCCGCATTAAGGGAAGCAAGGCGATCAAGCCATGATAACATCTGATAGACTAACACATTCCCAGGCGCCGCCGTGAGCATTCTGGAAACCTTCGGCGAAGACACTACCATTCAAGAACTAACACCGACGGCCAACGACAAAATTAGCGGCAATCTACCACGCGAAGTCCGCGGTCTTGCCCGCATGGTCGAAGTCTCACCTAACGTGACCCTCGTCGACCTCACCATCCGCGGAGTTGCCCCAGGCACCTACTACGCCACTATCCGCGAGTACGGTGATCTCAAGGACGGCGCGGCCTCTGCGGGCCCCGTGTGGAAGGGTCACCAGACAGCGCAAATCGAGGGTCTCAAGACGCAAGTGCGCGGGCAGTTGGGCACGTTTGAGGTAGGCGCTGATGGGCGCGGTGCGGTATTTCTCGATCGGCCATTCCAAGTCTGGGAGGTGATTGGGCATGCTTTTGTGGTAACGCGGCAGGAGGAGGAAGGGAAGACGCAGGAGGAAGGAGGAAAGCCAGCTGTGTTGCAGAATGATGAGAACACCGTTGTGGGTGTTATTGCGCGCAGTGCGGGAATGTGGGATAACGACAAGACTGTTTGTTCCTGTACAGGCAAGACGCTGTGGGAAGAGAGGAAGGATGAAGTCAAGAAGGGCATGCTGTGAATGCGAGTATGGCTTGTAAATCGGAGCGCCGCTCGAGTCCAGCTTGGTTCTTCTAGATAACTGTCAAACCCGCTGGTAGAGTGATGGCTGTTGACGTTTGCATATCACAACAATGGCTGACGGAGCGGCTGACTCGTCGCTCTGCGCCTTCACCATGTTGTAAGGGAGGCTGCAATGGGTCAGCACTTGCAGATAGCTTGTAGCGAGGATGGGCTCAGCATCACTCCATTGGGTACCACAAATGGCCAGACCAAGTATCAAATCTCCATTGTCATCACTCGACTGCCTACAAGGTATATGTGGAAGTGATGGCTTCACGCATGATCGACGGGCTCATGCGGTCAGCAAGAGCGCTTATAGAGTACGTGCTTGACGTGCGTTACGCAGTGGTAGTGGTGATGGTTTGTGTGGCCTGTCTTATCTTCCTAGACTATGTCAGATACCTATGTACTTGATATGTAGTCATATCACAAAGTCTAGGATCATGAGTAGCACCCAATGACAGACGTCTCGAGAGTGATTAGCAGGTAGGTCAGTACGTATACTTGCCCATATTACTGATGGCTATAGCAGAACAATCAAAAACTCCAGACAGCTTCCTCTTCTTTCATAGCGATTGCTACTTATTCATCGAACTGTTTCATACTTCCCAAGCATGAGTATGGGGTTGTACAACACACTAGAAAGAATAATAGGTTGGGAGGGTATGCATGACAGCCTGACTGACGGGACGGATTTCAACCCTGCGAAGATGCTACTTCGTCCAAAATGCATGTATCTCTTTTAGAAATCCCAACGAGTTTTCAAGGCAATAGACTTGAGCATTTGGGATACAAGATACTCGAATACTGCAGCGATGGAAAGGATGCTTATTGGTTTTGGATACTGATTGTACAAGTCGAGTCAGGAGGAGTGTCATGGTAGATATCCAACGAAATATAGAGATCGGGGTGGTCTACACAGATGGAGGCTGTATTGACCGTTATATTTGTTGCTCAGCAGTTGGATTACTTGACTGATTGTATCATTGCACCTGTCTCCAGGGTCAGATCCATGTAGATTTTCCACGGCGTCTACCAATACGTGGAATTAGCGGTAAAAGTCAACCTCATCGCTGGATTTCAGATGCGGAAGATATATTTCAAGAAGTCACTAGCTTCACATTTCGGAATTAAAAGATTGATTGAATAATTCCACGGGGCTTTTTCTTTCAAAAAAAAATAATCCCTTTCGCCCGCCCCAAACAAAAACACGTTAGCCTGGTGCTACCATGATAATCTGTGAGATCTGAACAGTGTTCTTGATGAATCGAGAGTTCAGCACGAGCATATAAGTACACACTTCGAATTTAGAATGGTTCCAACTGTGACAACAGAGCTTTCGGTGGCTTCCTAATATCTCGATGAAGCTGTACATAGGAAGATCCAAAACTCACTCTGCCACTCTTCCAGTATAATTACTCAAAACAAACCATCGCGTGACTGATTCCTCGCTCAATCCGACATATGTAGGCTGATAATCTCGCCAACCATTTTCCAAGAGTCAAAGTGGAAACCAACCAATATACCAGCCCTCTTGGCCTCTTACTGCCGAGCACCATCAATCCTTAATCAACATTTATTGAATGAATGAATGCCATGTCCCTTGATATCATTGACTCAATGCATCAAACCGAGTTGCAAAGTGGCATATCCACAAGGTACGTTACGGTAACCTGGGTACGAAGGCAAACATGTGAAAAGGTAGAATTAGTATAACCTTGGTCGTCTCAACTTCTTACCCTTTTCCCCGCAACCTATCATGGGAAGAACTGTATCTTTTACTTTAAATCATGGCCCCATAAGGCGAAGATCTGTGGCACAGGAAGCCCAAGAGGTTAGGAAAGGTTTCGAGAAGCGAGAAGGGAACAAGACTTGTATCGACAGGCCAGGAAAGAAATGAAGGCGTCAAGGATGGGGGAAAAGGAAAAGATTGAGAACGAAAAAAAAAAAAAGGTAAAAAAACAGGAAGAACAGAGAGAATTGGATCGAACAATGTTGACGAATATACACGGGTCAGTGACACAGGCGCTGGGCATTGTTGCATCGAATCTTGGGACAAGACAGTTTCGACTTGTCTCCTTGAGATAGCCAGAGTCAGTGGAAGAGAAGTTTCAAGAATCACCATGTAATTCTTTTTGAGTCTCTGTTTCTCTATAAAAGACAAAGCAACGATTGTCTTCGGTGATACCAGCTGGCTTTGCTTTTTTTCCTTTCTTTCTTCTCTTCTCGTAATCGTTTCTCTCCCATGAATTTGAAAGCGTTTACGACTGTGAAAAGAGCAATCACTTCCGACAGAACGTGACTCGCGAGATGAAGCAAGTCGCTTGCGATACGGCAAGTACGAGCTTGGCAGATTATAAGACGAGACTGATGACTGAGCTATCTTGATTCAGGGTTCTAGACTTAATTACATTGAGCACAAGGCAGGCTCGAATTTGCAAAGGATCTCGATGAACCGAGGCGATGATGAAGAAAGGTTACTCGGACTCAAAAGTCGCAATCCGATCCCTACACAATCTTCAAAGAAGCTACAAAAGAACATTTTTGAAAAGACACGGTTGATTATGGACACAAGTAAGGTTGTATGCGCCGGAGATCTTGCATGCGTGCATTGTCCTTGGAGCCACTGAACAGGGATGGGGCTGCAGGCGGGTTTCGCCGCCCAACCACTTTTACATACAGCCCCTTGGCTGTCAGTCTCGCGGCGGTGATTTCGGGTTATTCTTTACCCTCGAGAGAGCATATGCGTCCAAGAGACATCATGTATGTCCAGGCACATGCTGACTGTGATGTGAGAGCCGGACCATGGTGGTAGGAGTTGTTGAAAAGTGGGTACTGCCCCTGTGGGGTTGATGTACAATATTCTGGAGTTGAAGCATATCTAGGGATAAGTCTACTTGCATGCAAAGACAGCCACGCCACACGACCGTGAGAATGCGATTTTCGGATAAGCCAAGAAATTCAAGTCGATTCGATATTTGGAAAATAGAATAATAGCTTAAGATGCAAATGGCGGGCACACAAGTAATGCCCTATCGTCGGTTAGCTTGGTCACGACCACTGCCAACGGACTTTCAAGAGCGGCATCCCCTTGCATATGCCAAAAATACATTGTGATATTGACACTTTGCCTGCATGATCAAAGCTTGGCATGCCAAAATTTCAGAAAAGAATCCGGATGATCCACTAACGACACCTCATGACTTGCGTGTATATGCAAGAATCAGAAAGTAGAAGCAGGAAAGGTGGTGCGGTGTAAGGATGAATCGAATTTACTAGCAACTGCTCAAGATGAATTGTGAGCCTATCAATCCAACATCAATCAATATCGCTTCTAGAATGGCCCACGTCTGTATCCATACGACATCACAATGAGGGTTTGCGTCCACTCATACTCAGAATCATCACTTTTGAGTCGCTTCCAAGGCCGAAACCGAGAGGCATGACCCAGAAACGACCGAGGTCACCCAAATATTCGTCTTGGCAGCAAGCCACGCTTCAGGCCACGTTCCCACAAGACGGAACAGAAGCGAGACAGGGCGCTTAGAGTCGCCCTGGACCAACTTGTTGCAGAAGGGAACATAGTTGAAAGCACGTTTCTTACAAGCACGCGTTCACGGCGGAGAATGGCCAGCTGGAGAGATCGCTACAATGGACTTGCTTATATCGGTCGAGGAACAATGCCCATCTTGCTGTGTAGTGGCGATTCACAGGTTGATAGGTTGACAGGTTGTAGATACCATTCGAGTCTAGGCGCCGTCAGTGTTACAATACAAGAACACTTGTAGCCAATCGTGACTCAAGGCTCTCCTCCCACAATTCTCAGCAGCATTGTTCGAGGGACCTGTCAGAGACGGCCGATTTGCCAAGGACTGTAACAAGGTCTGCTTGACGGGCCACGCCATGACGACAGACAATAATAGTAGGTTCATACTCGAAGTATGTAGGTGTGGTATGCTGGCAAAATCTGTATCATATGTCGTTGCTTAAGTGATATGCGAGACTGGCAGGTTGTTTCTTTCTGGAAGCAGAGTGTATCTCTCGGTTGCGTGGCCGAATCTGCCAGAGTTGAGACGGAATAGACATCCATTGCGAGGCTGGCAAGCTAGGCTATCAGCGCTGCGGCCGGGGCCCAGGGGAAAAGATGAGATCACAGCTCGATATCGCCCGGAGTAGTTCTTGGGAGCTATCGACTCATGGAGCTGCAGCTGCAGCCTTGACGCGGCGTACTTGCCTTATTCGTGACATACGTTGAAGCTTTCAAGGTTGCCAGATCATCCGGCCTCAGTGGACGTTGCCAGCAGTGCCAGGCCTCTGGGGCTCCCATCGTGGACCCCTGTTCCCCTGACCCCTGGCACCTGGCGCCTCTTGTAGGAGCCCCCTGTCTAAATCACCGCAGGACACTGCAAGCTTGGGTGCTCAGGCACCGTCTAGCGTTTGAGGGGGCCCAGCACGGGGCAGTCGCACTGTTTGAGGACTATCTGGACCATCCGCCACGGCACCAAAAGCCGGGACAGCTTCAAGTACACTGCGCTCAAAATGCAGGATATCTTGGTATTACATACCTGAGTAAGTAAAACTTGAGGCGCGAGAGCCAGAACTGAAGCGAGCCACACCCTAGCTTGTGCTAGGCATGCACCTTCCCCAAGCCTTTCTTTCCCACTCTACACTAAGCCAGGGACCGTTCTTCTGCCCACCAATCCCACCTCGTCGCTCCTTCTCCAGTCGAGCTTTAGTTCTTGCCCCTCCAACCCTCGTCCAGCCGCGAACCCTATCAATCAGCCTGGTTACGCGCTGGCTGCCAACCACTATCCACTGTCCATTTAGTACTGGCCTCCACCCGCTTGACTCCTCCCACCTTCTCTCTCGCAAACTGGGAACCTTCCGGGCCTCTCTCTCTCTCTCTCCAATCCAATCCCTCCTTGGCTACCGCGTTCTCCATTTCCCACCGCTGGGCTCCAGCCAAGACCACAGACAGGCCACGGTGCGCCCAGATCAGACGAGCTGCTGGAAGATCTCGGGCCTGTACGTCGGCTGAACAGGGACTGAAACAGTCGAGTTCCGGCATCTCCAAATCGAAAACGAGGCACCCAAGAGGAAAACTGGGGCTGGCTCCCGACCTTCTCGCTCGACCCGACCTGTCCGACCTGATAATACTCCTTGGTGCGCCGTGCCTTCTCCGTACTCACGTACCCGCTGCTCCTCTTGCTCGGCACGCCATTCTCATCACACCCACCACCAGCCAGACTGCTAGACTCGCGCACTTACATATCCGCATCGGCCTGTCTGCACCCCATCTGCACCTGCACACGATAACCTCCCGACCCAGTCACCTTGCAGACGTCCAGCACAGCAGATCAACCTGATTTCGCAGCTCGCCTTTGACTAGCACGCTCGAAAGCCAAGCACCTAATTATAGTCGTGCTCCTGCCCTCTCTGGACAGGCTGTCGACTCGTTCCGTCAGCCAAGCACACCGCATCACGCCCCGTTTTCAGGCATCGAGGCCGGAAGCGAAAACCCACCTGGTATCGCTACATTGCCACAATTCACGCCCAAGAGTCACCAACCTGCTTCGATTCTGGAGCCCTTGACCGTTGCGACCGAACGATTGGCAAGCAAGCTCAGCGCAGTGCGCAAAGACGATCTTGACCTGGGTCAAAGCGGGGATAATAAGGTCTCGCCTCCGCTACAACTGCTCTTCACGTCGCACCAACGAAAGCTGTTATACAAGATTTGCACCGCAATCAATCAGGGTTTTCATCTACCTGGAACTTCTCTCAACACATTCTACCACATCAGATTGTTCCCTCGCCTCAAGAATCTCTGCGGCGGCACGGGCAAAATTCCTCCATCATCTCTGGCCCAAAGAGGCTCCACCGGTCAGCGAACATAGCTGTCTGAGCGCTTCCCGCAGGGTCGTCCCGCAATTGAAGAGGCCGCTCAACCTCAATCTTGTCGTGATCGAGATTTTTGGCAATTGCTCAACACCTGCGCTTCAAGTAACCCCTACACAATTGGGTCACCATGTCTCTGAAACAGGTAGGTTTCTTCTATTCGGAGGCGAGACACGAACTGGGCTTGACGCTAGCAATCCTCTTGATGGATATTGGACTAACGATTTCTGTAGGAAATAGAGACGTGGGTTACCGCCCTTGCGCGGTACGACAACAATGAATTCGATGAGGCACTGGGAGACTTCGAGAAGATTGCCGATACATCCAAGATCTTATTCAACATGGGCGTCATTCACGCTACACTGGGTGAGCACGAAAAAGCTGTCAGTATAGCCCCTTGTGATAATCGCAACTGTGCAAGACACAACACTGACCGTCAATTGTCTACAGGTGGACTGTTATCAGCGAGCCATCAAGTTCGACCAATATCTTGCTGTCGCATACTTTCAACAAGGCGTCTCGAATTTCCTGCTCGGCGACTTTGAAGAGGCTCTGGCCAACTTCAACGACACGTTACTGTACCTCCGCGGCAACACCATGATTGACTACGCACAGTTGGGTCTTCTTTTCAAGCTGTACTCTTGTGAGGTCTTGTTCAATCGTGGCTTGTGCTACATCTACCTCCAAAACAGAGATCTTGGTCTGCAGGATCTTGCATATGCTGTCAAAGAAAAGGTCGTCGAGGACCATAATGTGATTGATGAAGCAATCAAAGAAGAGGCAGAAGTCAGTATAAAAGCATTTCACCAAGGAGCGAGAGAGACTACGGAATGCTAACATTGCAGTAGGGTTACACTGTCTTCTCAATTCCTGTCGGCGTTGTGTATAGACCGAACGAGGCCAAGGTCAGGAACCTGAAGACCAAAGACTATCTCGGCAAGGCCCGTCTCGTGGCAGCTTCGGACCGTGCCAATGCTTTTACCGGTTTCACTGGTTCTGAGAAGAAGAACGCTGGCAAGATTGAAGTCAAGGACGACAGACCGACTGACAACATTTCGTTCGCCGCCACCAACCTCGTGAAGCCTAACATCAGCAGCAAGCTCAACCCTGTTCCAGCCCCTGTTGGACAGCAAAGCCAGAACCAAAATGTCTTCCCTCCTACGCCGCCACCAGAGAACGATAGACCTCGCGAGCTGCCCGATCGTGCCGCGTCTGTCCGCAGTGGCCCCAAGCCAATGCCCCCGAAGCTCAATATTGACCGAGCGAGGGAGCAAAGTCGCTACGAAAAGACCAGTTCTCCCGAGGACTCGCGGCCTCGAGGACCATCTCGTGCCAATACCGCCGCTTCGAGCCGTAGCTATTCTCAGTCACAGAAAGGAGTTCCCCGGCGTTCACCGACCATGGATGACGATGCGTACCCCGACGATGTGTACGACATGTACAGTGCAGGATCTCGTACCTCACAACGAACAGCCGGAGGAAGCCGTCGCATGCAGTCTCAGCAACGTTACTATGAAGACGAGGAAGACGACGCTAGCGACTATGACGGAGCGTCAGTTGACGACATTGATTTTGAGATGATGAAACCTCAACGAGGTGTCAGCTCCATGTCTGGATCCTCGAGAGCGCAATCGCGAAGACCTGAAGTTAGGAAAGTCAGAGTTAAGGTCCATGCTGACGACGTTCGCTACATTATGGTTGGAACTGCGGTTGAATTTCCTGATCTTGTTGATCGTATTCGCGACAAGTTTGGCCTGCGCCGGCGCTTCAAGATCAAGGTTCGCGATGAGGACTCGCCTAGTGAAATGATTACCATGGGAGACCAAGACGACCTAGAGATGGTCTTGATGACTGTCAAGTCGCAAGCACGAAAGCAGAAATTGGAAGTAGGCAAGATGGAGGTAAGCATAAACCAGCCGATACCCAGACAAATTGTAAAAAGCTTTACTGACCATGACAACAGATTTGGATCCAGGAGATCAATTAAGTGAACACAGTACAAAGACGGTGGCGAGATCACGTATATACCCCAACAAGAACACGTTTTTACGATATAACGACAAATGTAATATTTACTGGCTATTTTGGGTTGAAAATAATCATTTATACGAGTATTTGGATTTTTACATCAGAATCTTGCATTCCAGTCGCCAAGGCGGCTATAATATTAAGGTAGCATTTTCCTCCCATTAGGCGAGCATATGATGGTTCAATGGCCCTGGACACATTCGGCATTCTTTGTGATTGCACTTTCTGTGCTGAGATTCGGATTTGATTTCAGGTAGACGGCCATAAGACAGCCAACTATTGTTCAAATTGCACAACCACAAATGTTTCTTTGGGGATCGATTACGCCGACCGAACATTCATTTGAAAACAGAACACCTGTCCACTCGTAAATACAGTAAAACTTGGCGTGTGTCATGAGGTGGATAACAGAAGCATTTCGTTTGCGCCTTGAATCCTTTCCTGAGATGTGGGCTACCGCCGCCATGAAGCCATTTTCGCTTGACATGCCCACTTATAATTCACACGTCGTTTCGGCAAGGTGCAGTCCGGTTGGAGTTTTAAAACGAGTTGTGTTTCAGCATGGCTCTAATATATTACTAAGACACAAACAATTGGACAAGTATATGCGCAAAGTTCAGAGTATAAGCTTGAATTGATAGATACCTTGATAATCGCTTCACAAGTCAGGGCAAATCAAGGAGGAAGAAGAGAGATCCAGCCATTGATCCATTTTAACTCAGCTCTGTCCGACCAGTCCAAGCCCGAAAGTCCCATTTCCACGGAACTTCCCAAAACACCTTCGCTGAAGCATATACCATACCTGCAAAGAGACAGTCACTAACAAAATCAAACAACAAAGATAATGAAAATCCTACATTAACGATAATCAAAACCAGAAGGAGCATGAGAGCCATTGTACGGAGAGACATAATTCAGAGAAGCCATGAATTCCCGACCTCTTACAAATAATAAATGACAATATCTCTCTCAAGACGCGGATGACGAGGACACCGCCGCCGTCCGCCGTCCGAGCCCAGAATACCTCACAAACAACTGGTCCTTGAAATGCGAATGGCGAATTCCCTTGGGTCTGGCACTGGCAAAAGCGTCGATGGCCTGCTGAACGCCGTGCCCGCACCGCTCAATCAGATAGCACACAATGAAATACCCTGTTCGATTGTATCCATAGTGGCAATGCACGCCAACTGCGTGCTCAGAGTCTGGATCCCAGTGCTCCTGCTCCGCGCGTGTCGCTTGCTCCTTGCGCAACCGGTCCACGAGCGCAATGAACTTGTCGACCTCTGCGTCTGTGGGTGGTATCTTGGACACGGTCGGAAATTTGTGGTAACGCACGCCTGCTCGTTGTAGGCCAGCGGGGTCATATATGGGAATGTCTTTTGAGATATCGACGACGTCCTTGACAATGTTACCCCATTTCTCAACGAATCTGACCGGTGAGTGCTCCTCGTCCACCTCACGCATGGTCTTCATAGCGCGAAACACACCAGCTACTGACTTTGAGACGGGTACCACACCTTGCCACTTGGTCAAATTCTTGAGCTCCCATTTTCCCTCCTTGTTGAGGTATTGCAGCTGCCAACTTCGAGACAGACGGCCCGTGATGTGCTGTGATAAGAAATCCGCAATGATTGACGCAAGCACATGCGAGCAGTCTTGAGTGTAGATCAAGGCATGCGTTCCGTGCGGTATCACGATAGTCTTTACAACCTTTGCCGGACGTTGGGGCTGTGGCGGGACGCCGACTGCTGAGACTTCATGCGGTGTGGTCGGGTCTTCAAGCGCATCATCCTCGCTACTGTCGGCCAACTGGTTCTTCTCTCGCTGAAAATCCTGTTCTGTAATCTCCGTGATGCTCCCAGCTGGTTTTCCCATATTGACCGATGTGTCGATTGGAGCAGCCACGTCCACTATTGGCTGGTGATAGCCCAGTGTAAGCTCTTGTGGTATCGAGACATCAGCTTTGAGGAAGGCAGCGATTCTTTCAATCTCCTTTGCTGGTGTGATATGGTCTTTTCCGCCTGAGATCAGAAACACTGGAATATCAAGGGTGGCCCAGATATCCTGACCCGCAATGCCTCCTTTAGCAACGCCATCTTCATATGTAGGAAGACTGCCCCACGCCATCCTCCGCCAAGTTGGCGTCCTGCTTTGGCGGTTGAACCGTTTCTGCAACCGCCTTGATTCAAGATCTGCATCGGCCCCAACAAATCTCTTTATGCTTGCACTGTCCACGCCTCCACGAGCGTCCCAAGAGCGCCAGAGATCAAAAACTGGTGTGGGAATCCAAAGCAGCTTTCTGAAAGTATTGACTTGCTCTGCTGTTGGCGGACCAGCAGGTGGACAAATTGCAATGAGAGCCATAACATGGTCAGCAATCTTGCTTGCGTCTGGTGACGCTAGTCGCGCGGAGAGCGAACAGCCCATGCTGTGGCCAATGAGTACGACCCCTTGCCCGGCTTGCTTATTTCGATAGGTGGCGATTACAACATCCAGCAGTTCTGTCAATGCCTCGTTCGTGTAGGCATCCCATGCCGTCGGCGAAAGCTCTGAGAGACCACAGCCTGGAAGGTCTATGGCCAAACATGACGAGTTATGGGTTAAGCTGCTCAATAGAGGCTGGAACTGAACGACTGAGCCTCCAAGTCCATGGACAAATACCAAGAGAGGTAGGGGTGCTGGGTCATTGGGCAGTTCATCTAAGCGCGGATGTGGCTTATAGAATATGCGCACAGCAGGATAGGTAAAGCGGCTCGTGGTGAAAGATTTGATCTCTGAGTTATTTCTGAGAAGATCGGGGTCCGTGGTCTTGGGATCTAGATGATGTTAGCCACTCAACTTGATTCCATCTTCTTCATGGCATCGAACAACCGAAAATGTCTTACCATAATTATCGAACGTGGCGTTCAAATTTTGAGCCTGCGCGGCTCCCGCCATGATCTGTTGTGATGACTTGATGGGGCGCCTCCAAAAACACAATGACAGTACCACTGCAGTCGCAGTCGCCAGAGAAAGAGCTGCTATGCTCGATGTTGGCGTCCTCATAAAAGGCCGAATCTTGTGTGCGAAGTTGGCAATGAGCCTTCGGGCGGTCGAGTTATTCAGAAGTGAACCCTCCGGAGCCCCCGCCATGATTGGCCTGGAGACTGACCTTCAGTACCGTATATAAAGACAGGCAAACAGTCGAGCAAAGGAGGCTGTGTTCAAGGCGCGTCTGGTATGGTGCAACTGAATACCAGTTTGAATATCGAATGATTCGTCTTGAGCGAAGCGTGGCCGTACCTTCGAGAGAGAGAATATTCAACCACGAGGCAGAGATTCAGGCTCGGTGAAAGGATCCACAACAACAACCAGAACCTGAATGAAGTACCGCGTGAATGAGTAATGTCAAAGCGCCGAGTTTTGCTTGTGATATGCTCCAATGGAGGAGGTTCAAGCGCAAACGCCCGGTGGCAAGCCCAAGTAATTCGTCTTGAGGAGCCGGAAATAGCTCTTGTATTGACAATGGATACAATGTCTAGAGTCTCCAGGTTCGTGGAGATCGGTTCAGACCGAATTAGTTGTGTGCTCTGTGGCCAAATCAGATCACCCGCCCGCATAGGCAAGTGAGTAACCAGGGATCGGGCCTAGTGAGGGCAAAGATTGGCCTTGGTGGAAGCTGCGACGGGGCTGCGACTCAAGCGTCAAAGAAGGCCATCACAACGACCCAGCAACTCCAGCACGTGGATGACAGGGAATGTGGCTGAACTCAGATGCGACTTCTCTCAACATTCGCCAAGGAGCGACTTGAAAAAAAGGGTTGGAACGGTTGGTGGTAGTCGACGGGAAAGTTCTGCCCCGGCTCTCAAAATAGCAGGCAAAACGCCTACTGGGGGGAGCGATGACATAGTAGCCCAAAACGCAGTGGTGCATGGCCACTCACTGGGCTCGTATCACAACGTGCAGTTTAGGCCTTGGCGCCATTGGACATGACGCCCGCTACTCTTTGCTTGCATAGGGCGATATTGAATTCCTAGTTTGTTTTACCAATAGACTCCTCACAGGAGATTGGCATACGTTGCTGTGCCCAGTGACCCTAAGCGGTCTGGCTGTACGATTATTATTAAACTCATATAGTCTTTCACGTGCTACCATTTGTGCGATCCGTCTTGTTGGTCATACTGGCACGGGCATTTGGCCTGGGCATTTGGCCTTGGCTTGCACATTGAATGAAGGCAAAGACGTCCTATCCAGTCTCGCCTCCACGATGGTCATCACAAACTCTTGGCCTAGCTCGGTGCCACTTGATTGTTCTAGTGGAATCTGTTGGCCCCTACGCCCTCCTTCCATCCGATGGGTATCAGAGCCGCCGCGACGTCGTCAACTCCCCGCTCTGTAGCCAGCATATTGAATTGCGACGCCGCGTTCCTCGTATCTAGGATTTCAACGCGTAGACCGAGGTTGCTCAGATGGCTTCTTGTCGCCGGGCTCAATGGCCTAATCTCAGGGCCCAAGCCAAGGATCAACAGGTCTGCAAATTTGGTGACTGATTAGCAATGGTGCACTATCGTTCAGGATCCGTCTTCACATTGGAAGAACGGAAAAGAAATGAGATGTAGTTTGTAGCGCTTACCTGGTCGAGGCCACAGCAGATCTAGCAGCCCAAAAGCCTCCTTTTTGACCTCCCATTGCCCCTTGGCGTTGACCAGCCGCATGTCTTCTCCCCACGGCGCCCACTCAAACGCCTCGCCACCAGCCAGTATCACGCCTTGGCCGTGGTAAATGGACACACCACTATCAAGCTTGAAACCATCAGAGGAGCAAATGTCGACGGATGTAGACGGCACAGGTGCCTGGCCCAGCATGTCCATCCGCTTGAAATCGGTTGTCGGGGGCCCATCGGGTATTATTTCGTCATTGTGGGCGCGTCTGTTGATCCGCCGGGGTGAGGTATGGAATCGCGCGCATCGAGACGATAGCAAGAAGGACGGCAAAGGCAGACGACTTGCAAGAGGAGTGGTCGCGCTAGACTTTGTAGGAGCTTGCAATCGGGGAGTGGTGGTCGTTGTTGTGGTAAACAGCCTGGTGGATGGGCGGGACAGCGCCGTTGAGGTCAGGGATAGGCAAGCTCGTGCAGCGCGGGGCAGCACACTTGATGATTGTAGAATAGAGGCCATTGTGGCTGAATTGGTGCGTTATGGTTATAACTTTCTCATGTTGGGTGTTCAAAGCCTCCAAGACTTATGGTATATTGTCAACGAAATACTGAGTTCCAAAATCTGCTGCACGTCATGGGCAGGCTAGCCTGCCGCTGGAGAGGCACGCCGCACTCTGGACCCCAGACCCCTCACCAAAACCGAGCAGGTCACTGGGGATGGATGCCGAGCAACTACTACAAGTAATAACCTGGAATCAATTTATAATGGGCTCAATGGCGACGATACTTCTAGTCTGACTAACGTTCACTGGAATTGAGACGGCGTGTACAGAGGATCATTTTCAGAAACATTGCACCTCGTTTCCTGCGTGAAGGCAATCTCGTAAAATCGGGCAGCATTGGATTGCGTTGACGAGTATTGAACTTAAGATATTCTGACGTTCCGCTCCCGACTCCGAGGGCTCGATCAGATCTCTGGTCGCATGCGCCCTCCAAGCTCGGCATGGATTATCCTGTCACGACTGTCACGCATGTCGGACTGCAAAGACTTTGGTGTGTATCTTTTCACGACTCGATGGTCATTCCCATTGCGATCATCAAGACGCTCCACTGCGAAAGCAAGCCCTAAGAACAGAGAAACAACGGATTGTGTGACGCCCATTTTATGTGTGCTGTCTTGATTTTTGAATTCATGATGCAGCCATTTTCCCACTCCTCTGGTCACGATGAACACCTGAGCGGATAATTGTTGAGACCGTCAAAACCCGCCAATACCGTCCCTGGTTCCGCTGCAACGGAACCAACGCCTAGTTGAGGAACCCTCCCCCTATCATACCAGCAATTTATTTCTTCTTCTCGTTCTGGCTCTGCTCCTTCAGCACCTTCTTGACGATCTTCTGCTCCTCGATCAGGAAGGCACGGACGATGCGGTCACGAACGCAGTTGCCGCATCTCGAGCCACCGTACGCGCGCTGGACGGTCTTCTTGGGCTTGGAGATCTGGGCGTACTCGCGGGGACGGAGAGCGGGAATCTGGAGACCGTTCATGTTAGCCGTCTACCCAGCATACACTGCCCATGATAGAAGTTGGAATCGCCTGTCCAGCCAGTACTGGGAACGATTCTTATCAAGATCGGTTGTGCTTGTTGAGTAGATTGTATTGAGTCGTCGTGCCTGTATCGTGTCCGGCTGTCGGGGAAGGTGATACCAGGGGTAATAGCAATGAAAGCTGTTCTCATATCGGCTCGAGTTGCTCTCGGTGGTTTCCACACGCTCGTTTTTTGTCGGAAGTGCTTGGTCTCGAATCGTTCCCAGCGCCAACATGGGTCGTTGCATCCATATCGCCAATAGAGCCGGGACTTTAACTTACGCCGGGCAGCTTGGTACCGCAGTCACCGCACTTGGGAGCAGTGCCACGCTTCTTGATGTGCAGGACACGGAGCTCACCACCGGGCGTCTTGACGATACGCGTCCGGTTGGAGGTGGTGTTGTAGCTGGCCGGGGAGAGCTTCAGTCAGTATTGCGGGTCCCTTCTGATTTCAACAAGTCCTTCATTTCGCCCAACATCTTTGTCGCTGGGGGTCGGGGACAATTCTCACCCGTTACGGCGGCGGTAGGTGACACGGTTGCCAGGCATTTTGACTTTTTGGCTTGGGTTGTCGTGAAAGATTGACTGGCCAGACGTGGATCTCTTCTTTTCGCGGGCGAGGTTGGAGGTGGATTGGATTTGCGTTTGGTGTTGGAGTAATTTTTCGAGAAGTGCGCTGTGGCTGGAGCCAATATGCACGGGCCTCTCGGTGGACCAAGCGTTGACAATCTGTGGCTCACCCCTCGTCAAACTGTCACTTAGGCACACCCCCGGTGGTGTTTTTCAGAGAGCCTGCGAGGTCCAGCTTGAACTCTGCGAAAAAATATGTCTTTTCTGCGGATAACTATATTTCTTGTTCTAGCTGAGAAATATTCGACAAGTTGATAAGTCTACAATCTTGCGAGGTTTCATGTCACACGCCTCATCTCCCAGCGCACTTATAACCTGACACGATTTGACCCAGTTAGTAGGGCTCCGCGCATCTGGGATATCAAGGATGTTTTCATTGGGCTGGTATGTTTACAGCCGTGGTCTGTCATTGCAAGATTGGAGAGCAAATTTAGTTTGCATGCTTCTACACGCTCAACACTTCAGATACGTCGTATGTTCCACCATGCCGACTGGTCGCTGAGGCGGCCCGCAACTCGCAATGGTGGCTGCCCTCAACAGTCTTCGTTCACTGTTGGAATGCGATGATGAAGATCTCCTTCATAACCCAGCGTTCCATAGCCGCACGACAAGCATATCAGAACACAGGCCTGGGCTGACCCTCGCGAAACCTTGATATGAGGGTAATATATGCGTTAGCTCGGCTGTTGGACTGGCTCCAAACAGCACATCGACACCTTGGCGCCTTATAGCTTGTAGGACTTTGCCTGGTTTAGCACTGGCTGTTCGCTCTGATGACACACATTCGGTGCTCGGAAGAACAGCTCACAGAGAGCGAATAGCTCTCTTGCATTAGCAATGTTGAGCCCGACAATTGCTTCTCAATATGGCTAGATGAATGTGGCTCCTTTACGATTTCGATGAGCATAGCGGCTCATTCACTCAGTCGGTTCATACCAGTTTGGTTTCGTCTTTCGGGTCCCATGGCTTGATGTCCTTGGAATCGTCTTGTCTACTCTGTTTCGCATGCTCAAAGATCTTTTTGGACTCTGGTTTCGTCATGTTGTGTTTAAGGTCATCAATCTCTTTTCGTGCATTACCGATGGCCTCTCGAATCTCTCCTGTTTCTTCACGCGTCAGTTGCATATGCCGTTTCGGGACCGACAAGCTCATGGATCCTGACGTACCCGTGGTGCGCGATGCACACACGCGCTCGCTCATCTTAGGAACTGTCAAGCGCATCTGGCGGACCTGCAGGATGATAGCGTAAGCACGCGTACAATATATACTGCCAGTCTCAAGTCCAGCAAAGGTACTGACTCACGCGATGGTGAAGATCTCTGAGGTCCTTCAGAGCTTCTTCGATTGCAGCCTCGTCCCACAGGTCGGCGTTGGTCGGCGGCTTGTCGCCCGTGTCGTTCATATTTCACGCTTTAGGTGGTGTCACGATTCGCTTGACATGTGTTAGCTGCCAGATGGAGCTTGGTGAGAAGTTGACAGTGCGATTAACAGCTAATATGGTGATGACGCGTTGCTTTGGCGATGCCGGACAGCAGGTGAGTGAGAACGGCAGCGTTGTTGGATTCACATGCCGGGTCTCAAGGTCCCAAGGTTTCAAGGGCCCAAGGTTGCATTTGCTGGAGTGTACAGTGTTGTAATGGAATGTCGCTTGGGACTTGGGCCGCACAGACCCATCACAGAAGAGTGGGACGCGGGCTGATAGGAGAAATGGCGCTTATCACACGTGATGGCGAGCGCTAAGTTTTCCCGGGTTTGCTCAGTGTTCTCCAATCTTTCTCAAGCTTCCAAGCCAGAAGTTGACTCTCACGGACTCGACGCGCCGAGACCCCATCAGCACCGTGACACCAGGCTCTGAGTCTGCTTTTTACTTATTCCTCCTTCTCAGCAGCCTCCTTAACACTTGCATGCCCTCCTGCACAACGGTGACAACCTCTGGAGCCGTCTCTGTGCCGCAGACCTCGTAAGGCTCGAGTTTTCCTCACCGTGGCTTCTCAGCCTAGACATACGGAGCGCCACGAAAACACTCTGTCCAAGGGCCTGATTTGCTCAGCCGTGCCCCCGCGCTCAACCAATTGCCGCCCGCACTGCACAATTTGATAGACCCACTCCTCTGCAAGCCAGGGTTTGCAATGGACCGCATGATTGGCTGGGCCGATGACAGCGTATCAAGCATTGCTCAGGACGACCACACAGTTCCAGTTGGCACTGTCCAGGCTTCCTCATACCACCATCCGCACCAGCATCAACACCACGCCCACGCGCAGCACCAGCATCCTACGCATCCCTTCTCCCAAGGCCCTGCGCAACCACATCATCCTGCCGTCGCAGGAGGCTATGGGCATCATAACTGGCAGACGGTCCCCCCGCCGCCTTCGGTGAATGCCACTGCTGCTGTCCCACAACAACAGCAGGTTGTGCCTCCCTCTAGACCTCAGTCTACCATTCCGATTCCTGCTCCCACGCCTGTCACCGTGCCCGTCTCCCTACCTGCTCCCACGCAAGCGACTTCTGCGGCATCCATCTCGCAACAGCAACAGCAGGTACAACAGCAGCAACAACAGGTACAGCAGCAGCAGCAGCAGCAGCAGCAGCAGCAGCAACAACAGCAACAACAACAACAACAACAACAACAGCAGCAGCAGCAGCAGCAGCAGTCAGCAGTGACTACTCCACAGCAAACTCAGGCTCAGACCCAGTCTCGACAGACCAAGAAACGCAAGCTCAACGACCAGCAAAGACAGCAGCAGCAGCACTCGCAGCACGCTTCTGCGGGCTCATCCGCCTCGAATTCTGACCGACTTGGTCTCCTGCAGACCAATCTCCCCTCGCCGGCTCCTTCCGCGTCCGTACCTACGCCTCCTCCAGCTCAGAACCAACAATCGTCTCAGTCGAATTCCAACGTGGCTTCGTCCAAGCAGCCAGCTGCACCCCAGACACCTCAAAACTGGAGTCTAGCAGGCCCGTCAAGCGCAGCGAGGAGTTCGTCATCGGCCATGCCTCAGTCTCCTGCGCCCGCCCTGGCGCCCCCTCCCGAGGGTATATACCGCACCTTTGAAGATCTCCTTACCGCCGTGCAGCGGGTTGCCAAAGACCAAGGTTATGGCGTTGTTAAGCTTCGATCGAGCAACTACCGAGAGGGAAAACCCACTCGTTTTGATCTCGTTTGTGACCGCGGAGGTGTGAAATACAGCAGTACCGCGAAGAAACGCAACCCCAGCACGCGCAAGGTTGACTGCCCGTGGCGTGGCAAGGCCGTCTGCGAAGTTCAGCTGGGCAACCAATGGCGCTTTGTTGTTCAGGAAGCTAGACACAACCATGAACCCCGCGTGCCTACTGCAGCTCCCGGACAAGAGAACAACCCGGTGGCACAGAGCCTTCGCAGCTTGGTTCACAAGATCGACCGTTTGTCCCATGAAACTTCCCAAGGCTTTGGTCGAATTGAAGGTCGTCTTGAGAGCCTCGAGAAACGACTCGATGTCTTCGAGCAAAACCAACAAAACCAGCAGCAGCAACAGCAACAGCAGCAGCAGCAGCAGCAGCAGCAGCAGCAGCAGAGCCATCAAAACCACATGGTTAACAGCCGCGTTCCCATGATGGGTGCGCCGGGAATGCTGGACAGTAGAATGCAACAGGTTGAGGCACGTATGGATGCTATGGAGTCTAGGGGCATGGACATGTCCATCAGCGATATGGACCCCGCTACCCGGTCTTTGCTCACTGGCACCGCGATGTAGACCGTCGCCAATGATAAATGGCTCGCAGCTGCGCAATTTGGAAATCCAATTGCTTTCCCAAGACGATCAGCCTGCCCGCCTGATGATGCCGTGTCAGACTGCCTCGAACCCGACTTGTCATCACAAGACAAACGAGCTTCCTGCGGCGGCTTTCTGAGCTCTGAGCCTCTGAGAAATTTTCAAAGTCCCCGAGCATTAAACTTGAATGCGAGGGTATTTTGACATTGCACAATTGAGTCAGGACTGTGTGCAACTTTAAAAGGATATCGGTGTCTTTGGGGGGTTTCCCTTTTACAATCATCTTAGGCTTTCTTCATATGGGAGGGAGGGGTCTGCATTCGGGGCGTTTCTTTCTTTCTTTCTGTCTTTCTTTTTTTTTCTTTTTTTTTTTTCTTTTTTGCTTTTAAACGTCGGTCACGGACACACTTTCGTGCTGCCACTGCTGAGCCTATCGTACACTACCTT